>CALNXK010000236.1:0-125000 GCA_942486035.1 Porites lobata | reverse complement strand
TGGAAAGAAAGGGTTAAATTTGAAATAAATTATGTATTGAGATTATTTTCTTTCAGACTATTATGCACAGCACCATCCAAGTCACCATCATTCGAAGTCAGTGAAGAACAAAGTGAGTTCAGACTTACTGTTACTCTGTTCTTACTAGTATCACAAGCATTTAAGATTCCCTTTACACAGGGTCAAAGTTTTGTTGTACATGTAAGGCAAGTTTAAAAAAGCCAGCATTGACTGCATTATTACAAGGAAGCTTTTGTCTGTTTCAGGTATTGGGACCTCATATGCCAAGAATAGGTAAGTTAATTGATGTTATATAGTTACTGTAGTGAATACATGTTACAATGCACTGTAAGCTTCACTATCATATACACTGTTGTTGAGATTAATTTAGAATGAAATTTACAAAGCATAAGTTGGTACATTTTAAATAGCCACAAAGTAGTAATAAACTTTGATTTTAGTTTACATGCATACAAATTATTTTACAACTTATTTTGAGCATCTTCACCCATGTACTGTCTACGGTTTATTCAGGTATGAAAAAAGCATGATTGATCTGAGAATCTGAGATTCATCGACATCCTTTCATTGATCATCAGGTTCCGCTATATATCTGAAAGCCAGTGAACAACAGCCGCTCTGCACTTCTTATTTATCCAGTTCCCTGTTTCTTTGTGATTCAAAAGCCAATTAATGAGGCTTTAAGAGTTTTCAAAGTTGATTTGTAGGCTGAAATGGGTTTACACTTTATACTACCAGTATGTACTCTTTGTAAATGTGTCTTGTTACAAAAACTCAAAATTAATGTCAGTTATGTTGTCAAACTACATTACATGTGGTACAGATTATTTTTATTTTGAACATCTCAAATTATGGTGGCAAATTTGGAAAATGTGGCCTTATTAGGAAAGTTTGATATAGTTTTTGACAATAGGAGTATTGCTTTATTTCAGAGATCCTCTGGCTGTACTTAAAGCTCTGGCATCAACTGTAAAACCAGTATGTACTGTTATTATTATTTTTAAAAGAATCCATGAATATGTCAACTTTATTTAATGCCCTAGCTGCGATACATTTTTGTTTTGTGTCCTTTTTGCAGGCACCTAATTTACCAAATCCTGAGTTTATTGAAGACATGTTCTTGTTACCAAGGTCCAAAGCTAAGCAGGTTTGTTTAAATTAATTATACTCATTACCAGGACTTAAAGTTTTGTATAAGCAAGGTGTATATAAAACAAAATTCCATGGCTGACAAGGTGGCGAAATTTAAGGTGCTAACATACATTTTCGACTGCCTGTCCTGACTAGAGCTTTGATCAATATTCACTTTTGTTTTTGTTGTGTAGGAGGCCTGTTTAATGGCAAAACAGTCGGGGCGTGAAGCAGCAGCATTTGTTATTTCTAGATGTCCCGAGATGTTTCCTCTGAGAGAACCAAATCCTGTAAGTTTTTTGTTATTGTTAGAGGTATGTGAAGTGAATGTTAGACACTGTACAATTTCCTGTTACATAAAGGTGTACATTATTATCACTCCTTACTAGAAAAATAACTTGTCATGGAAAAGAGCCAGGTGGGTCAGGGTTCCATTTGTACATGAATTGTTCAATATACCTTTGAAGTTATAATAAACTAGTTACAGAATACCAGGTATGGATTTATTGATCACTGTCAATCATAAAAGAATCTCTTTATCCACTTTAATCTTAGTGTACTGATGATCTAACTGATGAAATCCCAAACTCTATAGTTCTTGCCCCAGTTGTTCAGAAGGTGGATAATATAATCACTGGATAAATCACTATCCAGTGGATAGTGCAATTAGTTTTCGTAATACTTCTCCATTGGATAGCGATTTATCCGGTGGATAGCGCTATCCAACTTTTGAACAACCGGGGCCTTGACTCTTGTTTCCATGGTAGATGTGGATCACAGAGGACCTGGTTAAAAAAGTTACTGATGTAAAAACTGAAAAAGATTTAAAAGGTGAGTTTACAATCAATGTGTGACATGACATGTTTCTTGTGTGGTCAAGTTCAAGAGTGAATGGGTTAAGAATCATAATTTCCCCAAGCAGTTTTAATGTGAATTATTTAACTCACACAACTTTGTTTTGCTTCATTCAGTTCAGCCCACATGAATTTCTAGAGCTACTGTAATTATTATTGTTTCCCAAACCTATTTTACTTTCAGGCCAAGAACTGAATAAATTTGCCAAGCTGGTAGTAAATAGTGAACAAATCAATATCATAGCCATGTGTTTTACCTTTTTAAGAATATTTGTAGTTAGAATGCAAAACATTTTTCATTAGTAATCAATCTCGCTTGCCTTAAAAGTTACTGATGACAGTCTGTTCAGGATCGGGCTGTCATTATGATGTTTGCGGTGGTAAATGTTTTATTTGTTTACAGCTGTTTTGCATAACATGCGACCTGTGTTGTAAAACTTTTTCGGGACTTTGGGTTTTTCTTCTACGCCAATCAAACTGTTGCCATATATATAACATCCAATACTTGCTTGTCTAATAAAGGCAGCAATATCGAGCAGAAGCTGCAGAATTAAATGTTGGCGGGAACATACTGATTTGTTTTCATCCCTCCTACACCATATCTGTGTTTAATCTTCTGGATTTGGCAGCTCAATAGGAACAATTTCACCTTGGGAATCTAAACTTGCCCTACTTCAGTAAGAAGGTAGAAAATCTTAAGAGCTCTGAAAACATGAAAACACGCAAACTCTAAAGTTCAAAAGCAAAAAACCTTCAAACACAGAAACACATAAAACAGATCGAATTCACCAGAATCACTAATCGCAAATCATCACCTTTTGAACCCTTTGAAGTAAACTTCTGTTTCCTAAGAGGTCCGCTAAGAAAGTACCGAGCCTTCAGATTTTGATTGACATCACAGAAAAACCCAAAATCCAAAGACATTTTTGGCATTCTAATCTACAGTATTGTTTGCAGGTTTTATCAAAGTACACGATGCTAGGAATGCTATCCTGTCTTATGAAAGTCTCAAAGAGCAAGGTTAGGCATTTTAAAATGTTTTAATTACTACTTTTGTAAAAAATTCTTGATCAACGTTGTTTTATCAGCACCACTCTCTTTCTGACTGTATGTCATTTTAAACAGTACACGTGTGCTGTAGTTGAATACAGCTATTTCGAGAAAGGTTGTCGGAAAAAGTACACGCGGTGATCCCAAAAGGTATGGTGGATGGTTTTGAGTTCACTGTTCTGCAAAGAAATTTGAAAGAAAGACACGGGAGGTCATGGATGTATGTTTGTGAGTGACCATGTGCATTGATTCCTTTAGTTCTGTCCTTCTACAAGATGTTTGTATGTCTCTCCTTCTTATCTTGACCAACCTACATAGCCCCAGTTGTTCAAAAAGAAGATACAGTTGTAGTACATGTACATGTATGTGCTACATTGTATCCAACAGAGTGCTTTCAGTTAAAGAGAATAGCTATTTGTCTGTCTTATTCTGTTAGGGCCATAACAAAATGGTATATTCCAGTTCACTTGATAAAGAACGAAGAAGACTTTGGGAGATCGCAAATGGAACAGTCTTCCTCTGCCAATAAGACAAAACATCAATCGCTCCAAAACATATTTATTTAA
This sequence comes from Porites lobata, assembly GCA_942486035.1. Lineage (NCBI taxonomy): Eukaryota > Metazoa > Cnidaria > Anthozoa > Scleractinia > Poritidae > Porites > Porites lobata. The sequence continues at coordinate 121,378 of CALNXK010000236.1, read as the reverse complement.
GAAGGCATTAGATTATTTATTTATTTATTTATTTTTTTTAAATATTGTAATTTTACCGGGTAATTTTACTGGTTTTTAATTTAGTTATTAATAATATTGTAATGCGCTTTTGAGTATTTTTATAGAAAAAGCGCAATATAAGTATTAAATATTATTATTATTATTACTATTTTCAATTCTGTTAGGGCACAAATGTACATTCCAGTTCACTTGATAACAAACCCAACCAAAGCTCCATACATGTTAATACTTGCCAACTTTTTCGGAGTCAAATGTATGAGATTTTCATTTTTAAAAATGTCCCAGTGACTTCCAAAGATTTACGATGATTTTCCAAAGACTTCCAAACATTGCTGAAAATGTCCAAAGATGTTTTGGTGACCTTGGAGCATTCTTGAAGCTATTTAATTTAGCATGTTGTGATACAGTTAGGACGTAAAGTCATCATTAAGCACCTTCTGGAATATTTTAACGAAAATTGAGTTGAATTTTCATTATTCACCGTATTTTAAAGAACAATTTGCTTCCTTCCTTTTTGTGTTGTGGTGCAAATGATGCTTACTTGTCCTTGACCATTTAAGAATACCCTCCATTGTTACTACATGCATGTCCCCCAATACATCAATAGAACTAAATGAACTATGATAAAATTTTCTTTTCCTATTCTTTCACACAATTTTGTGGCAAGCACTGTGAACATATACAGATGTACTTGTAAGTTTATGTCTTTGATCTTGGTGATGTGTGTGTCATATTTCAGGAGTTGAAGTATCACTGAACACTCAGAACCAGCTACTGGATCTTGCTGCCAACCAGTTGGGAAACATACCAGTGGAATTAGTCTTAAAACCTAATATGGTGTGTGTCAAACAATTTATTCTCAACATCTCTTAGACTATAAACAATGAGTGTTGAGGCAGTTGTGGAACAGAGGGGAGGGAGGAATGGCTGGGGCTGTGGTGGTTATCCAGACCTCAAGGTGGGTGGGGCCTCCCTTATATCCAGTTCCAAGACTGTCATTAAGAGGCGAGGGCTGGGGATTTCCCCTGGCTACTTTCTTTGGAAAATAGAAGAAACAAAGCACCAAAAAAAATCCTTAGCTGTTTTATTTCCTGCCTACTTGTTGTAATTACCTGGCAACCTGAAATCTTAGTGACATCCCTGCAGCTCCTAAAATTAATTGAGGTTCCAGACTTGCCATTACCCCCAAAAGGCAAAAAATGCATAATGGTGAGATTCTGTACCTAGAGCTGGGAAAAGGAGTGAGAATTGGGTGAAAAGACGTGAGATGTCCCAAATTTCCTAGTGGAAGGACTTTCAGTGGAGATTACTAGTATTGGAAGTCACTGCATCACTTTAAAGCTGGAGGAGTAAACATCACAATCAATTTTACGATTTAGGTTTTGTAATTTCTATGTTTTGTTGGTGCCATTTTGAAACAAGAAACTGGAAGTCTGCACATTTGGTGGCAACAGCAAGTCGCGAGAGGCTTAAAGAATGTAATCAAACGCAACCAAGATTTTTTTGGAGATTGACTTTTCGAGAAAGTGTGAGAAATCAGTTGCCAACTTGTGAGAGTGTGAGACCGGTCCTAAAATTGTGAGACTGATGACAAAGTTGTGAGACTTGCCAGGTCTGAGGCTCTTAAGAGATCCTTCAAACAATACTTATTGCTTGCCTTTTCAATGTAGCAACCCAAAAGGAACTTGCCCCCTGGCAGATAGTTCACATTGTTTGTTAAAGATATATTTCATTTTTGTTTGCTGCCCTAGATTTCTTGCCATACTGGCTTTGAGAAAAGGGAGTACATTTTTAAAAGTGAAGGCAATCTAAAAACTCTACAAGTTGCAAATGGTTTTCTATAACATCCTGCCTAATGGTAAACACAGTACAGACTCTTTGGAATTACGGTGTATGATAAGTGTTGTGCATTGTAAATGTTATGTCCTGGACTCTCTAAAATGTTTCCCTCACCTGCTATCTGGAGTCAACAAAACACATTCAGCATTCAAGGATGTTTGTTTCACTTATGCTTTGTCATTCTTGCAGGAAGAAATAAAATTTGATGAAAAGATGCAGGGCGGTGATCCTGAAGAAGACAATATAGAAAGTGTAGATGATGTTACTGGTTCAGATCCAGATTTAATACAACAAGAGGTGATTACTTATTATTTTTCTATTCATTTATTTCTAAAACTTCAAATAGTGATTGAAAAGAAAATTCTCTCTGAGGTCCCAAACAACATGGGAAGGTTCACCATCTGATCATTCATAATTATTTGGCTGTAATATATACCACGGCAACATTTCGTTTTCTCCGTTTGTCTCTCCTAGGGGATTCCCATATGAAAAGCATAGAAATTCTCATTAGGAAAAAAAAGAATTAAACCCCCAAAAGGGTACTAGGCATATCTCAGGCTTTATTTGACCCCTCAGGGTCACCAAACACCCACATGTATGGTCTTAATTTGTATTTTTTGTGCACAGCATATCCTTATTAAAGAGATTTTGACTGTAGTTAGATGTATTAGATTTGGTTTATTCATCCTCTTGTAGAATACTGGTAAAGCATCTAGTGAGATGCTTGCAAGCAAAACTGTGACACCTGAGTGGAGGTAAATAGAATATTAAAAATAATAGTGAAGTAATGTGATTACACCCATAATTACATCTGTCACATTTTCATTAATCTCCATCGTCATTAATAAATAAATGTAAAAATCTTCTGATCAATCTATATTAATGGTGCTACAAATACAAAAGGTTATTATTAAAAAGAACATTTTGGTGTTCCAGAAAATCATTCCATTATGTTTGTTTGAGGCAGTCTGATCATTTTTTGTGATGATCTGTTATTTTTATTTGTAGTGTACTGCGTGATGGTACATGTAGCAATAGATAATTTACTGAAGAAATAAAGTTGCATGATTTCTTAATGAAATAAAAGCTTTTAGGAGGACAAGGCAAAACAAAATGTGATATTGTCTTTACAGAAATGATAACTATGCTATGCAGATGTTTCAAAGTATGACAACCAAAAATGCGACAACGTATGAAGCTATGATTCTTGGATTTATAAAGGTGTGGTATTTCCTGAAAGCTAAATAAAAAGAAGTGTATAATGTACATTGTAGGTGGTGTGGTTTAAATAACCCTTCTTTTTCAACTTTTGACAGATGCCAATTAGAGAATTTGAGTATCACTGTTTAAAGAGCACTTTAAAAATCAGTTAGTACATGTAATCGTGCCAAGTTTGAAAATAATATTATATATGTCAGAAACAAAGCTCCACAAGGTCACAAAGTTTACAGACATTTGTGCGGTGGGGGACTTAAAAAGTGTTTCCCTTGACTCCACCTCAGAAAACATTGAATTCTCGGGAAACAAGATATCTTTTTTTTCCTTAGTCAGGACCCTGTGTTAATAAGATTCTAACAAGATACTTTTCTCATTTACAGTATCGATGTTACCGTGATGCATATGATCTCTTCATCGAAATGCGTGATCATGGCCATCAAGGTGAGCACTCTGGTTTTCCACCTTTCTCAAAACCCAACACTTACTTTCTAAATTCCAATGGAATATTCGGTATAGAACTCGTGAAGCTTTTCAGATGGCTTTTACAGTGCTCCTTAGTCACGGTTGTGCTCTAAGAAAAATTGAATTGAGCCAAGTGCTCTAAACCTGTGAAATCCAAGGTGCCCCCGTGTGTGATTTCTATGAAAAAACTAAGATTTTCTAGTGACTGGGGCAAAAGTTAGCGGCCAGGAGCCACTGGGCACTGCAAGTACACAGCCCTGGAAAGTGTTTCGCGGATGAGCAAATGGGCAATTTCCGGGTCGCCCCAAGCCTCTGTTTCAAACTGAGGCTAAGTGCGAAGCTATTGATATGAAAATGATTGTTTATTCTCATGCAAATGAGACTCATTTTCACAAAAAAGGTTTTGCACTTAGCCTCGTTTTGAAAGTGAGAGTTTAGCCTATTTCATTTACATTTTTCACATTTACATTTAAACTGAGGTAACTGTTACAAAGATATTAAGGAGCTTAACCAACGACGACGGCGACGGCAACGAGAACTCAAAAAAAGTTATAGGGTTAGATTGGCAAAACAACAACTTTGCACGTGCATCACGCTTTTCTGTACATTTCTTAGCCGTCGTTGCACGTCTACAACGTGAAAGTGCCTAATTTCACGTTTTCTCGAGGACGGGAATAGGAGACAACAACTTTCTTTTTCTTTTCCTGAACTTTGATACAGTCCCTTCAAGTCCTTTCCAACTCCAAAAAATGTGCTTACATGTGACGAATTAAACGAGATGAAATAAGCGCGAAAAAGTTTGAGGCAGCGCGAATTCACATTTTAAGTGACATTCTCGTAGCCGTCGCTGTCGTTGTTGCTTAAGCTCCCTAACGTTACTAAGCTTTAACGTTTTTAATATTGTATCACACTCTATGTTAGTATATTTACTTAGTTTTGGTAGTGTCAGGCGCAAAAAGGGGAGCGAGGCGGGGGGAGGGTGGGAAAGTTAACAAGAGGGAAAAGGGGTGCCATGCAGGCCATTATGGATCTAATTTTCTTACTTTCTATTTAATTAGGCAGTGATCAGCTCATTTCTTATCTATTTATACTTGCATTTATTTTTATGTTATTTTGTTTTCCGGTAGCTTCGCTGTTTACATACAACTTGCTGTTCAAGGCAATTTCAAGATCTAATTATATTGATTCAAAATGGGAAAAAGCACAGGTTGGTTTAAGAGTTGTGTGATATTTAGTAAAAACTGCAATGGCGACTTGTCACCCTCCTGGTCTGTATAGTTCATAGTGAAATGAATATTACACATTATAAAGTTTGAGGTGAACAGGTCCGAGCTGTAAAGAGTGAAAATATCAATACTGTCACGTCGGTTAAATCTTTTGGTTTTCCCAAGAATTGTCTGAATGTCTTAATGTTTTTTTTTTTTTTGGAGAAAAATCTTCCGAAAAATTATCCAAACATTGACGCACCATTCGTAAACGTTTCTTTCATGTTAAACTCAAAGAGAAATTCCCTATCCCTAAGCGACCATGCTGACTAAGAAATCAAATATTATGAAAATGATTAATACTTCTGTTTTCGTTTCTTTTCTTTGACAGGGTTTGGTGAAGAGTATGGGTGAAGAGCCTGTTGTCTTGCCCAACCTTAGTAAGTGTATACCCCTTAAAGGGGCTTTATCACGTTTTTTGCCATTTTTTCAAAAAGCTAAAACGCGTCTTCGCATCAATTCAGTGTCCGGGACCAGACCAACACTCAGGGTTTTAAAATAACGGAGAATGAAGGCACTGCCTTTGCCCTGCGAGCGACTAGACCTTCGCGTGGCTCGGATGACCACTTCAAACAGCGGTCCCGTCTTCAGTGGAGTCGTAAAAATATTGTCCGCAATTATTTATTTACTTTCCTGTTGAACACAACACTCAAATGAAGTGCATTTTTATTTTATTTTATTCATTTATTTATTTGTTTTTGTAGAAACCTATAACGCTCTCATGAAAGTAGCTGTGGTAAGCGCAAATGAAGAGATTTCGGCTACTGAACTAGCGTTTGGTTTGATCAGAGATATGATGGCTGCTGGACTGGGTAAGCTATAAAATAAATTTCCTTAATTAGTTTATTGATTAATTTATTTATTTATACAGGAACATTTGGTTTAGCATGAAGCTGATTTAAACAGAGTCCTTATGGTACGAGTTACACTTTAGAGATCCGCCATTGAGTCTTAGCCGTCTTTTAGGGAGTTCAATTGAGATAAAATCATTAACGAATGAAAAATCCTGTCGCCTTATGGAAGTGCCTGACTTTTCCTAAAACATTTTCATGCAAATTCTGCGGAAGAAATGTATTGTTTTGTCACCAATATTTCCGCCTTTTCACGCGGTTGAAATTCAAAAATTACAGGTAACAGAGGGAACACTGGCTTAGGGTGTCCGCCGTGAATATCGTGTTTTGCCGTACAGATCCGAACTTATTTATTTATCCTAAACTTGTTCGAAAAGCTAATAACATGTTTCCTATAAATTTGTTCTGTATACATTGCACACAAGGGCAGTGCCGGATCCAGACTTGGAGATAAGCGGGATGGGGGGGCAGTCTCCAAAAAATTCTGTTCAGTTTGGTCTAAAAATGAGGGGGGGCGGCCCCCCGGGCCCCTCTCCTGGATCCGCCACTGCACAAGGGCACGCATTTCCCACCAAAAGAAGCTTTCCACGTAGGCATTTTTAGGGAACGTATTAGAGGAAATACGACTCCACTAAAAACGCCTGCGTGAGAGGCTGCACCAAAGGGTTTGGATATTTGTTTTGAACTAAGCCTTTGTGCTCTACAGCAACTTTGTTTGTTTGTTTGTTTTCAATGCATTGACTCTTCAGAGCCATCAATGGAAACCTACAATCAGTTGCTTCGAGCTGAGTACATTAAGTATTGGGAAACCAAGAAACGAAAACGATTGAATGATGGTAAGTTTTTTTAAAACGGAAATCACCATGCACCTACAGACTGTACTCACTGACTTAAAAAACCAGTCATGGGGCCTTACAACGCAAAGCATACCATGAAAATCGATTTTCTAACCAAGACGTCATCGCCCGCACTAGCAGCCGAAGAGGTCGCATTCCAACCCTGGTTGTTCAATATCCACTGCGTAAATCTCTATCCAGTGCAGTCAGTTTTGCTAATACGTATCTAATAGACAGTGATTTACTGACTTTGTAGAATTAGACAACTTTTGAACAACTGAGGCGTGCGCTGTCTGGTCGGTCTATAATTCGGGTTGCTAACATCAAGTGCTCTTTCATTTACCCTAAGACGTCTGGCAGGTCATGTAATCAATACCAGTAAGTAATTTTATCACTTGCTTGATTTTTTTCAGAACCTCGAATGAGGATGATGATAAGTCCCGAGGTACTGAACAAAGTCATTACACATCTGGAATCGTTACCTCAACTGCCGCCCCTACAAGACCCAGAGGATGGTAGGCAATAATTCTTATTTAAATGTGATTTGCTGAGGCTCCTAAATTGTCCTGTACTGTCAGATTGTGCTGTACGAAATTTATGGGAATTCTATGGTGAGATTGGCCCGCTGCGTTAATACCGAGGTCAAGTCATAAAAATCACGTTAAATATGACACACCAATTAGATCTTAAAGGCAAAAAGCCGTACAACTACGGATTCAAGTGCGGCACTCAACGCAGCCTGCGTAAACCAAATGATGATGTGCTTTTGTCTTAGTCCTGGTAGCAATGTGATGGATACCGTGCAGTTTGATTCTCTTTCTTTTCTTATTTCAGCGTTTTTCTTCCGTACAGCAATGAGTGCGGTAGGTCATCTTCTTTTTAAAAGTTAAGTTAAAACACGGTTGCGCTGATGTTCCCTTAGGAAAGCATGCAAGACGCAACCCTCTCATACCCTTTTTTACTCCTCTGTGGAATTTGACTGTGCTCAGCTGTCCGTTTTCAATTCTTTTAACTTCGACGCACTTAGCTGACAAGAAACAAAGTACCTGTAGTCACACTGAAACCGCTTTCCTTCCCGAAAGATGCAGATTGACTTCTCAAACACATTACATTTCTCCCACATTCGTGTGTTATGAGCTGGCAGGACAGAGAAGAAGTCTCCCGCTCATGTAGCAATTTCAAAAGTTATTGAATATTGATTCATCTTCTGGTTTAGTTTCTTAAAGGATCTTCGTAAGACATCCCTGCAAATGTTCCTCTCTGTCTGGTTATTGTTTCCTTGCATGGTATTGTCTGATTTGTTTTACTAATTCCTTTCAACTGGATTATTTGATTTCTTCAAGGCTCTATTATGCGTCGATGTCAAGCTAGCAATCCGTATATACAACCTGGCAGAGAAACAAAACAACCCAGCTTACCTCAGTGAAAAACAGGCTCCATTTTAGTAAGTATGCATGGAGCTAGTGCAGTGTTTAGCGCGCGTTGAAACCAGCATGCAAGCAGTGCTAAGGGCAATTAATTACTAAATTAATTAGGATATTTGAGTCGTGAAAGGCCGACTTTATAACGTTAAGTGGCCTCAGTATCATAGACACTACCTTAAAGCTGAACATTTAAGAGCTAGCCATTTGCTTGGTAAGACTCACTTGACAACAGGAATAGCCAATAGGAATAGCGTTCGTGGCCAATGTTTTATTATTACTATTTTTTTTTACTTAAATTCTTTTTGTACGGTGAGCAGTACTTAGTCGTTAGGACATTATATTTTACTTCACTTTATTTGTTTATTTATTTATTGAATTTATTTATTCCATTTTATTGGCAGCTCGGCTTTTCTTCTGACCCTAACAACAGCTGAAGCTGATTTCAATCTCCTGTACAACTATTACAAAGAAATCGTACCAGATGTAAGTTAAATGGGTTTTCTCGTTGTTTTTAGCAAAAACGTTTATGGAAAAAAAAGGAAAATAGCTAGTTCTTGTAGATCTGTGTCTGTATTTGGTTCTTTCACCACATACTAATTTCAATTAATATTTGTTTCATACTATTCCTTAGAAATTTAGACCAAAGGAACACATCTACACTTCTCTGTTTAACTTAGCAAGCAGGACCAACAACCCGGGAGTTGTGAAGAGATTCTATGAAGGTGACTTGCATGTATTAAACTATTTTGCCATCATCAGAAATCATTAATTTCCTCTTCACTAGATCGTCTACTTGCTAGCGCTGTTTGCCAGAAAACCATTCTTCGTCTCTGGCTGCTAACACAAAGGATGCCTTTGATTATTCAACTAAGGTGATAATCAGCCTTTCTGTTGTGCTTGTATTTAACAGACATGCGCACACATCGAGTACAGCTGACCACTACTGTAGCCACAGCTCTGTTTAGAGCACTTGGAGGAACAACAGATCCTGAGGTCGGTTAATTGTCAATAATTGTGTCTCAATTCATCAGTCAATGTTCAGGATAAGGATACGACTTCGGCGTTAACACTCAGACATTAGAGATATTAGAGAGATTAAGCATGGCGTTTACAGCAAACGGCAAACGTGAATTTGTAGCCCGTGACCAAGTTTTCCATCTACTTGTCGTTTGCTGTTCGTTATAACTACACGAAAATCGGTAGTTTCCCGCCAATTCTATCCATAAGAATTGTTTTAAGCTGTTTTTATCTACTCATTACTCATTTTGAAACTTTCTCAACTTGAATCTCACGTTTGCCGTTTGCCGTACTGAACGGGTTGCTTAATCTCTCTTTTTGAGTCACGCAAACTTCAGATTCAAGTTGAGAATTTCTAAAAAAAGAAAATGAGCTGAAAAAAAAGTCTAAAACAATTCTTTTGGATAAAACTGTCGTGAAGCTACTAATATTTGTGTAGAAGTAATGAACAGAAAACGACAAGTAAAGGCAAAATATTGCTCAGGTGGTACAAATTTACGTTTGCCGTTTGCCGTAGACATGACTCCAAATCTCTCTATTGTTTACTCTCTCCTCCGCAGAGGTTCGCCCTGGGAAAAAAATCAAATATGAAAGTAATTTTAAAAGATAGTTGGCGCGTGTTTTTGGTCAACCCGCGCTTTCTTTTCCCCTCTCCCCAGCCTCCTTACGTCGCAAAGGGGCCAAAGGGACCTGTGTTGAGGAGACAGCCTTGTGTACAAATAACTCGTAGGATACCCACAAACAACACTACGCAGACTCAGTAAAGTGCAGAAAAAGAAACCTTTTGTCAGGAAATAATCGGAAGGAATGGATTAGAGGGTCATTGTGCCTGCGATTATTGTCCGTTGCTTTGCTTGCGTCGTGGACATTTACTATGCCGGACCTGTCTTGGGCCTTAAGCCCAAATAGGTCTGTCTATAGAATGTGGAAAAATTGGTTTTGCCATCTAAGGTCTCTAAGGTGACTGGTAATTCAAAAGCTGGCATTTTCAGGGCTAACCTTTTAGGCATGGTAAGTCCCTGACTGTGGTCAACGCCAGTCTTAACGACTGACCAGTCACGAGGAGCTAGCGATCGAAACACTGTCTTTTGCCATTTTCAGTTTAGTTCCTATTTTCATAGTTTCTTCATGATTCTGTTGTATAGCATATCCCGTCAAACCTCTCTACAATGCTCGACGTCTTACGTTGGATGAGGATGTACAGACTAGAGTAAGTTCTTTTGGTTTTCATTATTACTTTGTGATTGCGGTGTCTTGTTATCGTCCCTTAGACACCTGTTCGATTCTTGAAAACGACCACCTCCTGTGAGCGACCACTACGTCCTCGGTTTTTGGGTGGTCGCTTACGAGAGGTTCGACTGTTCAAACAAACTCACCGATCATACATTTTCTTATTGTAGGATCACTCATGTTATCATCGCACAGCTCATCCGAATGTACTGTAAGAATGATCAACTCGACGAAGCGTGGTGAGTTTTTCAACCCTGGAAGTGCATGAGTTGCGTTTTCACCAGACCCACGAGCATCTGGCGACTTGCACGCACATTGTGCCCCAAAGCAGCCGGGTTAATTAGTAGATGCTAACCGCTTGTTTGTTCTGTTGCCTGATTTTTATCCCCTGATATTCTTGGGAGATGCAATCTTTTGTGTTGTTGGAAGCAAAGAGAGGATGTGAGCGTGAATATGTCTCATTTTGAACGACAATGTTCTCTTTTGTATCGTCACATTGTTGCAAGGTTGTCATTCCTAGCTCTGTGATTGGTCAATTTTCGGCCCGTGTCTTCCTGTACGGTTACTCTTCGGAGAATGGGGTTCCTGTAGCTTGTTTTCTAGTTAAGGTACCGTTATACGCGAAACGCGAATGTCTCGCTACAGAAGAGCCTGAATTGCTTGTATCTTTTCAGGAAAGCACTGGACATGTTTAAGAGCACCAAAATCCCAGTACCAATGTAAGTACTTCAAGAATGTTCTTTCGACTCTTTTCAGCAGTAACCTAGTGTGTCGAACAACCTTCCCAGGTGGCTAAAGTTAAAAAGGATTTACTTTATTCGAGTGTCTAATGTATTAAGCATGAAAATACTAATTAGGGACACTATATTAACGTCTCCTACTGGAGACCGGACCGCCATTTTGCGTGGTTATCCAAGCCCCGCGAAGGTCTAGCCATTTGCAATGCAAAGGGAGTACCTTCATTTCTCAGTTATTTTACGACCTTGAGTATTGATTTGGTCTCGGGAATCGAACCCGCGACCTCCGGCTCTGCAGTCAAGCGTTCTACCAACTGAGCTAATTCTGCCGTCGCTCGTTGTCTTTAACACATGAAAGGAGACAGGGGCGTCGTACGTCACTTCGTACGTCACTTCAATAACTTGACAACTGCAAAAACCTATTTTTTCTTCTCTTCAGATACTCCGCACTTAACGACATTTTACTAAAGTCTATGAACGATGGTGACCAGGACAGAGTAGTGGTGAGTATTGACCTCAGTCCTCTATGTGTTTAGGAGCGTTATTGGTTGCTACGCTCACACACACAAAAGAAGTCGAATCGTGACTTTCCTAAATAAAACAGCACCGCTGAATGTGTAAAATGTGTTGTCCCTTTATTCTCAGCAAGTTTTTGAACTCATGGCCAAGTATGGATACAACCTAAACAGGAAAAGGCGTTTAACGATCTATGACGTATGTAAGCTTCCTACGTCCGAAAGGTGAGTAAAAAAATTTCGTTCGTAAGAGCGGACACACTGTTCAATGAGCTATAGTGGAGCGGCTCCTCAACTCCCAGAGTTCGTAAGGGTCGTGGGAAACCTGGAAAGTCATGAAATGTAAGAATTTCATTTTCCAGGGGCCCGTTTCTCGAAAGTCCCGGTAACTTAACGGGCCCGGAATCACATTTTTAAATCAAAGTCTCAAGAAAAGTAGGGTGTGTTCTGACTTCTAATGAAGTCCATTTTGTTTCGTTAGCTAATAACTCTACTGTATAATTTTCAAAATTTTTAAAACTCCCTTCTAAAATGGAAAACAAAACAGCTTAACGGGCCCGGTAATTACTGGGAGCTTCGAGAAACGGGTCCCTGGCCTCGAAAGTCATGGGATTTAATTGTCGTTCCTGGAAAGTCATGGGAAGTGCAGGTTGTGTTTGGCAGATTTGTTACTGCAGATGTCAAAGCGAGGGTAATGTAAGATAGAGACGAGTATTTAAAAAGCGCGAGCGGCAACCATTATCATGAACACCAGAGTTTTTGTTTGTTGAACTGAGTTAGGTCAAAAAGTACCCGAAAATAAGGAAAGTGGAAGTGCCGACAGCTAAGCTCAAGGTCGTGGAAAAATTAATTGAAAGTGATGGAAATTGAAGAACCTAAAAGAGTACGATAACTGAACTCCCCCAGAAACTGAATCTTAAACACATTTTAATTCTCTCTTGCTGTTTTATTCTTGGCAGGAAACGTATAGACATCATGTTTAGTGACTTGTCTGTTCTCGGTAAGCGCTTTAGACAGTCTCCAATCAATTTTTTGTGGTTGCGCATGACGCTGGTACGGTGTTGTTAGCGTTAAGCTGCACTATGCGACTGTTTTGGGGAACGAATTTTCATGTTACTCGTAATAGTCTTGCCTAGTCCCTAGGCCTCATAGATTCGGCGCGTCCTACGCGTTTCGGATCACGTGGTCCGGCCGTTTGTCTCGAAATGCATTGACCGAGAATACCAGGGAAAACGTCGTACAGGGACTAGGTAAGTAATCGCCGAGAAAAGAAGCGCCACAGTACCCAAATCAATCCCATAATGCCATTAGACACGACACAGACCCAGTCCCAAGCGCAACCCTTAACCTCATTTGTTTACATCATTTTTTTCTTCAAGGGAAACTTCATTTAGTTCTCTTTCTTTCTTTCTTTCTTTCTTTCTTTTTTGTTTGAAAGATGAGCGACGAAGGCAGCATTATTCTCCGAAGCAAGAGGAGCAAACTCAGGAGTTTGACCTGGTCTGTTGACTTTTGTTACCGAAAACGCTGTTAATTATTGTAGAAAACTAATCTGAAGTTTGATAACGCGGATTGCTGGTGAATGTGGCGCCGTTTCTCTCCCAGTTAAGAGGTGTCCGAATCCATAATTTTGAAAAATAGGTAACGCATTTCATTTCAGTTGTAGGATTCCATGAAACATTTACACCATGCAAAACTCCTATTGAAGAGGCTTTATTTGAATAGTCTCACTAAAAGATTTAGTCCACAGTCCGTAATCAAAAGTTAGTTCTAGACAGCATGCTTCCGTAATAAACTCTTAATTAGGCTGGGACGAAACATAGGACGCGGCATAAGGCTAAATCATGGCTGTCAACAATAATTGGTGAATATTGAGAAAAAAAACCTTTTCAAAGCTGAGCTAGCCATACTGAAAGAAATGCGAAAACATAGTGCTTACTGGATGCCCTCATAGTTTAACAACCTCGTCCCCAGGGCTTTTCCCTTAAAAAATGGGTGGGGCCCCACCCATTTTTTAAGGGAAAAGCCCTGGGGACGAGGTTGATAGTTTAACTGGTATGAACGTAGCTGAATTTTGTCTGTATCTTTCATTAGGGTAAAACCTCATTTACAATCAATAGCAACCCCATTGTTGTTTCACACAGAGTCAGGGCACATTTTCAGTGGTATTTTTTCGTACCCCTACCCCTATACCCACAGTAAACCAGAAATACAGTAACATGAGCTTGCATTTTTGATTTTTTTTTTTCTTTTCAGTTCAACTAGTAATATTCTCCATCCAGCTGAACAGACAACCTGAAGTAAATGCATTTCCGAGGCACTGAGAGGAAAAGCAGAACTGAAGGAAGCTTTTCCGTCTCTTTCCGCCTTTGTTATGTGGTATCCAAGACGACCGAGATGGAGAGAGAACGATTTCCTTTTGCCTCGAGTTGAAAAGGAAAGACCAATGATAGCAATTTTCAGTTGTATCTGACACGAGCACTGGAAACGTAATGCATTGAACTCAATTGTGCAAACCTGTAAAGATCATAGCACAAGGAAAATTAGATGATCCGTCTTGTATAGACATTGTTCGTCCTTGTGCATTTTGATAATGGTGGACTGACGATCGCGCAACCGCCGCGAAGACAATTTAAACCCGTTTTGTCTCCTAGTTCAAGTTATGGCGAGGTCATTTTTCACACTAACTTTTAAATCTGTGGACGAAATCCTGTGGTGTTACCATTCAAATGAAACCTCTTCAACAGTACTTTCACGCGATACTATTTATATTCAGTACTGTATATTTGTTAGTATTTCATGAAAAGAAATAGCATCGAATTTTTGGAGTTTTTCCTTTCGCCATTGTTAGAAGGGTTCAGACCCATTTATCAGTAAAAGATTGTAAATATGCCGTTATTCCTAACCCAGTGTCACTCCTATCATCATCATACGATTGTGCTTGGGACCTCAAGATCCGAGGACAGCGAAATCACTTTCCCCAGTTTGATACAAATCTCTTTATTCTGTCAACCCAAGCCTCGAGTTGGTGCCTTTGTTCACAGGAATGCGGGAAAGGAGAAACGTAAACATGACAAATAATGCCGGGTAAGAATCTATTGTTTCTAAAGAGGTGCCTCAGTAATTTGTCAATAAATATGCATTAAGACTCGAGCAAGCGAGTCACTAGTATCTGTAGTTTTATTTGTGATTGTTTAAGAAATTGGCACGAAAGGATAGCCTTGAAAAAGAGGGTGTTTTTTGATGTTCCGAATATCATTGTTGGTTGGCTTTTGTGTTGTGATGGGAGTATTGTCTAGGGTCTTTCAATCTTTTCTATTACGTTGTTTAGTTATTCCAGCCGTCCGGAACACCAAGAAACTAACAAAAAAATACACAAAAATTCCACAACTGCGGCACTCTACTAGGCCACTCAACTAGGCCACTTCCGAGTTCAAAAAAGCCTCACTTTTAAAATGAGGCCAAGTGCAGAGCCTTGAAAAAGAATGAGTTTTATTTTCATGAGAATGAAGAATCTTCTCCATATCAAAGGCTGAGCACTTAACCTGATTTTGATACAGAGGCCCGGGGTACTGGGAAATGACCTTTTGTGAGCGGTCCCAGGAACGAATACATTTTTAAACGTGGCTTAAAATAGAGTTAGCATTAGAGTTAATCTGGTATGATATGATTTCATTTTTAATAAATTACAAATTGAACCTACCTACATTACTTAATAAGAAAAAATGTGATCGAATGTGAACTCACAGTACACACACAGAGAAGTATAATTATAGAAAAAACTAAACGTTAAAAGTGTTCTGACATCATGAGCACTACTAAAGAGGACCATCCTGTAAAGGGATGTGAACCTTTTCCGCGTCCTGTGGTATCATCGTACTGTTCCCATATAAAGCCCGATCTTGTGTACTCACTAAATATGTTTTTAATTAGATTGTTCCGTAATTCGGTGTAAATCTCCTTCGCTTTCTCCTGATAAGGTCCTGTAGTACCAGCATAGTGATTCAAAGCTCTAACAGCTAAAAAGTTGATGTTAATCCAGATAGCTCCTCGCCAGTAAGGAGCATCGTGTTCAGTGTTGTATTTCTTGTAGATCGGATCACTCTTTGCTAGAGACCTCAAACCATAGTCACTCCAGAGACGTTTAGGGTCTTTTAAATCCTTCAGGACTTTCTCGAGCTTTGGCGACGCGGGGTCCAATATTTGAAGCAGGAAAGGAAACAGACTTACGTACCCGACAGCATTAACATATTTAAGAGTAGGACCCTGCTTAGAAGTCACAATACGGACCGTTTTCTTTGGGCTTCCTGGTTGAGATGGTTGGATAGCTCGTTGGACAAGCTTGACAAGCTTGGTGTGATTTCCATAATCGCTGTAGGCTTCCGCCTTCGAGGACCAGTGATACTTGTCCAGCAGCTTGTTATCAGAGAGATAGTCACTAGTCGATCTGTAGAGCACAGCGTCTGAGTTCTCACCGACAGCTTTAGCAATGTCAGCCATCAAACCAGCGGCAAACGCCATCCAGCATCGCAGATCCACGTGACGTTCGTCATCCGAGGGGTGTGACGCACGTGGATAGTCATCCAATCCAGACGTGAGTGTCTTGGGATTCAGTTCCTTGTCAGTCTTGGCATCTCGTCCGTGCCACCTGTACGTTGACGGAAGCTTACCCAGTTGAGTGGTGTTAAACCAATTGAACCAAGCCTTTAGCCGTGGAAAAATCTTTCGTAGATACGTATCGTCCAATACGCCTTTATCCAGCATCCACTTGATTGGCAGAATCAAGGTTGGTGGGTTTGCATTTTCGTTGTGCTGCACGACAAAATCCGAGGGCACCTTCGTTCGTGCTTCGTCGCCGAGGATCTGCTCCCTCGGAATCCAGCCTTCGATATTGATCAAATCCAGCCAATGGCCGATGATGTCCTTGCTGATTTTAGCATCCCATTGGCTGATGAGCAGTTGATGGAAACCTTCGTCCCACAAGAATCCCCGAGGAAAGAACGGACGGGAAGGAACTGCAGTGTACAATGCACTGTTCCAGTAATCTGTTGGTTCTTTAAAATACCGAGAAATCACTCTTGAGCTGCCATAAAAATATCCGATCCCTCCAACCATGTTGCTCAGCGCCGCCTGGGCAAACTGTACCTCATCAGTGCTGAACCCTTCAGCAGAGAGCGGAAACTTCTCCTCAAACTTTCTATCAAACTCAGAGCTGAGCTCGTCTTTGAGACTTGCAAATGTTGACCCTAGTAACCGTACCCCTCTGGTTACGAAACTTCCAGATTCAAAGGCAATCTCCATATCAAAAGGGAGCTCAAGTGTCCATTGCTGAACAAACAAGTTCACTGGCAATTCACGCCCTTCCTGGTCACGGCTCGTCACATGGCCACCCAATGAAAGAAGCTGTACTTTATTCTTGAGTTTAGCCATTCGCATGTTCTGCATCACAATATCCTTTACTGAGTGCACGTTTGGCGTGTGAGCGGCAAGAAACGACGAGAACACCACTCGAGCTGGACGAGCAAAGTGTATTGTAAACGAACCAAGTTCCGGTGTATTGCCATGGAGTGCTGTAAGCGCATTTTTCTGGATGACGGGTTGGAAGTGGCTGTCTCCCTCATGAGTCACATAAAAGAGCAACGACACAATCTGGGATGGGTTACCCTACAAAAGGAAAGATTTGGAAAGAGGTTATAGCGTGAAAGGGTCTACAAGGGTACTCAGGTGGACCCCAGTAAAATCGAAACCCTGGCCTTTTTAACTTTTTAGGACAACATTCTTCACAAAACCTCAAATTAACTATTATTAGCTTTTTCTATTTGGAAGTAGTATTCAATTTCTTTTTGTAAGTAATATGAAAATATAAATTAATCAATATTGTCATAATTTATCAATAATTAGATATTTAAATAATATTAATATTTAGATGTTGTGGGTGTACTGGCAAAATAAAACACCAATACAAGGTCCTCCCAGCGACAAAAGCATAAAACTTCTGAAGGCCGATTTAGAAGGTACAATTTTTGCTTAACACTATCATGACTATCATGACCATGACTTTCAATCTTCCACACAATTTTCACTTACAACATCCACAATGTGTCCTACGAATGTCCTGGGTCTAATTAAATTTACACAATACAATCTGTCATGAAGTCATGGCGTATGCTAGTCGCGCACGATAGTCGTAAGCAAAAATCATACCGTCTAAATCGGCCTTAACACCGAAAACCATACAGGATAGAGATCTGTTCACACATAAGAATGGTGCTTTCGGTGCCATTTCTTTAATGGAGCAAAGCTGTGTAGCACCAATCTCTAAAGTTGAGATTATATTGACCTCAAGCAGTCATCCTTCATTCCACAGAGCCATGTGCGGCAAGAGAAAAAGTAAAATTATGCAAATTAATTGTAAAAAGGAGGAGAGACTGGTTCCTCATGGCTGAAACTGCTGCCAGTCTAGTGTTTATACTAGGCTGATCTAGCAACAGGACGGGAACGTCAGTTGACGACGGGAAAGCGCGAAAAGGACTAAACACGACTTCCGGTGCCCAATTTGCCACTCTGCCATTGGTCAAGCCAGTTGTTTGATCTGCGTGCGCCGTCGTCAACTGACGTTCCCATTCTGTTGCTAATTCAGCCTACTATACAGGATAGCTTTTCATGTTGGCACAAAAATCTAGCTGCTATAGTGTGAACATAACCTCCCATGCAGGTGTTTTTAGGGGAGCTCATATTTCGTCCCTCCCCACAAACGCCTGCTCAACAAAAACATTCCTTTCCCACACTCAGCCAATCACATTGTACTTTCCAAATTCTGGAAAGTTGACCTGACCACAGGGTAACCCTATAATTACTCCATCTGCATGAAACACTAGGAAAGCTTTATGACCTCTAATAAATGTCAGACTCGGAGCAGCAAAAGTAAGATTTAGTCAGAATTTAGAATACACCGTGAAGTACATAACCTTAGCGAAGGAAAGAAAAGAAGGAAAAAGGTAACTATGGGGTCACATTTTTACTAATTACACAACTGTTGAGTCCCATCAACACTTTATTTCACAACTGTTGATTAGTCACTTGCCACACGAATAAAACAATGGAAAAAGGAATATTGTTCTCAGTTGAGCAGGCATTTAAGAAAAGACAAAATACAAGCTCCCCTAAAAACGCCTGCAAGGGAGCCTAGTTTGAACATAGTCTGAGATTGCTATTACGTCACTTGGTCCTTAGTTACCATCAGAACTGACATCAACTTAAAACACAGCAATGTGAAATAAGTTTCCAGAACTAAAACAACAAGAGGCAGAGACACAGATAGCCTATTCCTGAAATTCAGATTGTGGGGACGGTGCAAAAAGATGTGAGTAGCACAAACAGCGAGGGGGTGGGGTAGGGGTGGGTTGTTATTATTTTTGCCCACTTTCTGACTTCAAGCTACATTCCACTATCTGAATGCCTGGAACAGGATAAGATACAGGTATTATTGGACACGTAGTTGTAATTTTACAACCTTTGCCCAGCTGGGCTTACAAGTGTTT
Organism: Porites lobata; assembly: GCA_942486035.1. Lineage (NCBI taxonomy): Eukaryota > Metazoa > Cnidaria > Anthozoa > Scleractinia > Poritidae > Porites > Porites lobata. The sequence continues at coordinate 102,422 of CALNXK010000236.1, read as the reverse complement.
AGGAAAAAGACCTCAAAAACTAAAATCTAATTTGAGAATGCAAAAGATGCTGTGTGTATTGTACTTAGATACTAAAGCTGGCCAAACCATTTCTTTGCCAGAAATTCTTGCAGTCCAATCCCCTCCATGATCTCCACCCGATCGTTTTACAAAGTCTGTCACCAAAGCAAAATCTTTGTCAACTATTTCTTGAGATCCAAAGTTAGTGCCATCATGTTTAAGCCAGCCATACTTCAGCAACCCATCAGACTGTTCACAAGTGTGGCGAATGGTTAACTGTCCATCAGGAGCATACTGAGGGAACCACATCAATCCTGTCATCAAGGACTTACGACTGCGTGTTCTAGCGAAAAAATATTATTAAAATGAGTTACAATAATATTAACCTCTGTCTTTCATCAATATACATCTCATGCATGGATCAATAAGGAAATGCATTTGCTTCCTGATAATGCAATAAGGCAAGAACTTCTACAGGGAAACCAAGTCACCCATCCCCAGAAAATTTAAAAAAATCTGACCAGTTTCTCTTCAACAGTGAAAATAGGTCTAACTTTTTTACCAGTATGTATGTTTTCAAAAGCAGTGTTGAGGAAACAAAGAAAATCATTGAGGAGCATCTTTTCATGCAAAAAAAGATGAACAAAAACTGCTTGCTAGTACAGTGACTTTACTGTAAGAAAACAAGCGGCTATCAATTGCTAGAGAAGATTTCACCATGTGTTATATTTATGAAACATTCCAAGCATCCTTGTTCAGTAGCTGTAGTACTGTGGTAGCAATGGTCAGCCATCTCTTTGTATCTTTATGCACACATAAAGTTCCAACAAATAAATCTAGTTGAGGTAGGACCTATTTTCTTTCTACATGGTACATTCATTTGATGAATCAGAAACTTTTCACGACTTATCATGCTGAAAAATAGGTTTTCTAGTTTGACGTACTTTCATCCAATCATACTTTTATTCAGGCTTCAATCAACTTATTTCTATAATAATATGAATACTCAGGGGGTGTTCCTTTTAACAAAACCAAAACCAGATTTTTGATCCTACAATCTCAGACAAAAACCTTGAGACACTTTGGAAAATTTTGATCCTTTTTGTTTCCCCCTCCCTTTTGCAATGTTGTTGTAGCCACGTAGCTTTGCAATCACATCTCATCATTGCAGAAGGAAAGGGATGTGCATAAATAGGGGTTTCAAGGATTTTTGGTGAGGATTGTAGATTTCCTTCCTCTTTTTTTAATATGATGGTCTCCCAAGAAATGATGTGGAAAAGTCTGTGGTTGGGAACTCAAATAGTGCCAACATAATCAAAGCACTAGTAACACATGAATTACAGAGAAAGGAGGGGAAAATGTTAAAAACTATGCAAAGTTTTTTGTTCTCCAATAAAGCATAATAGATAAGTATCAAAGCCACTTTTGTGTGCCATGTTAAGACAAGCACGTAAGTTCCTGAAAGGTTTTCTTGCTGTGGTACCTATCTCACTACATGAGCTCAAATAGGGTGGAAGACCTCCTATGACACTTTAAAAGCAGATCTTTCTTAATCAACGAATATCAGGGAATTCAAGATCTTCGTGAGTCTTCTATCCGTGGCAAATAGAGTTTTGTTGCACTAACACAATCAAGTGCCTACTACATCAACAAGTGAGTTTGTAGAGTAATTCCAGTTCCCATCTGAAAATATTGTGGATTTTAAATCCAGCAAGGATTCACAAGTTCAGAAATCTTGGACTTGCATTTGCCAAAAGGCATGTGAAGTCCCTTTCAGGCTTTTAATATCAAAAATCTATTGTCAGATCTACCCAAAGTAACACACCCTAAGTTTATCTTACATTAAACTATTGACGTCCATTCCATTTAATAGCCAGACCCTGACTTTTAGCCCAAAGAAAGTCCCAGCACTGTTCCATCTCCCCTCCTCAGAAAAGCTTGTTTTTTCTTTCCAACCACAAAAAAGGGAATTTTTTGCCATATCCCTAAGAAGTACTCCAGATATCAAAGTGTAGTCACCCGCTCAGTCATAAATTTCAAAGTCCCCCTTAGCAATTGGCGTTGTTGTTAGAATAGCCCTGAAAATTTAACTAAAATTGACATAATTTCTGATTCTCACCTAAGGCCAAAGTACAAATTGGAACGATAAGTTCCCCAGAAGCGGCTCATGTCACTCTCAGATTTGTTTATAACTAACGGTGCGTTAAGCGGAGTGTAAAGACGGGTAGATAATCTGTAATTCCAAAGTTTAAACGCTCCGAATATACACAGAGGAATTCCAAAAACAGCTGCCAACAGCAGAAATGGTTTCAATGAAGGTTGCTTTCCTCGGCGCCGTGTGAATTTAGATCTGTCATCATGATCTTTAGAAGAATCTAAGGCGTGTTTTCCTTTCCTATGCCGAACCATTTTTGCAAGTATCCAAAACCAAAACAAAGAAGAGTGTTGTAAAACGCTACAAAACTTCAGCTGGCGACAAAGAATCCGCCATGTTGCCACCATGTGTAATTTGGCCTGAAAGGGACTGGGCACTACTCTCCACAGTCAGCCCAGGTACGTGTAGATTGTACAGATGTACAGGTGGGCTCCAGACAGATATGCCTACCCAGTGAGTACGGACACTGATAGGGATGTAGGGTAAACTCGGAAAAAGACTGTATCTTAGTATTTCAAAATAACCGGTCCAGGAGGCTCCTGCCGGTCCGGCTGGTCAGTTATACAGCTTTGGTAATGGCCATTAGTTTGCCTTTCCCCCAGCACCCCAGAGCTAACGCTCTATAAACGCTGGGCGCCAAAATGTATTCTCATAGAGAAAGAAGAGGAGCATGTCACACCACACACACACGAACAAAAAAACATTTTCATTCTGCAACTTCAAATCCTACGTCATTTTTTTATGATCTTTTATTCTGTTCCCATTGTTGGTTCTCATTACAGATTAAATTCTAATAGGCCTTACCTAAACATAAGGCAACACTGAAGTGTTCACTTCAGTAGTACACGCACGCTTTTTAATTAGCGTTATGTTGAATATTTTAAGACTCCGCAAAACATTTACTGTTTTAAACTAGGAAAGAGGAAAAGTCGCACTCATTTTTCTTTACTTTCGAGGCAAGTTATCGCTCACGCTTTTATTATTTCAAACAAGCGCGTGCAACAGAATAAAAAATAACGTCACAATTCGCCATAGAAACCAATTTTTTGCCATGGAAACCGTTAGTTGCAAAAAGACTTGCTGTTTTATGCAGTGTAGAAGTTTTGTTCAAAACGTATTGAGCTAACTTTTCAACATATTAACAATGTTGGACGAAAATAATAAGAGCACAGATGATCGACCGAGCAATCGCTCCCATTTAGTGAAAGCGAAAATCGCTAACTACGTGAAAGAAGTTGAGGACTCAAGGAAGAGAAAGAGTCAAGCGCTCAGCTGCAGAAAGGTTAGCTGACAAAAATATATATATACTCAAATCTAAAATGCCCATATAGTAAATTTACTCTATAAAGTACTTAGTCAAATTTCATAAGCTTAAGGGTAAAGTGAAGAAGAGAAGATAATTTTAACAGAATTTTTCCAATTGAAACTGAAATATTTTTTCTGATCAATACCAACAAATGGCGGTAATATTTACTGTTTAAAATTTGATTAAAACATGTTTAGAGCAAAGTTACTTTCACGATTATAAGGATGGAATCGTATTAAAGTTCGTTGAAAATACCTTTTGAACAGCGCTAAGATTTCGTGAACGTAAGCTTAATTTTTTCAAGTTGAAGCTTAAGTTTAGAAAAGGATTCTTTAAAAAAAACCGGGAAACTTACCAAGTTTCGGTCATCAGGTCTTTTGGCGACCATTTTTTCAGTCAGGATGTGGAAAGATATGCCCAAAAGACAAACACTCTTTTTTTGGTTTCAACACCACAAAAAAAAAACAAGAAAGGCACATTTTTAAAGATGGCGGAAACACCTGATATGACACTCGACACGTCAATCAATTATGTTCTCCCCAGGCCCTGGTCTACGGTTAGCGGCGGACTGATATTCAGAAAAAACGTGTTTTTTCTTTTTTTTTTCTTTTTCATCTTATTAGGAAATGAATAGTATTAACAAAAGCAGCAAGGACCAAGCTGACGTATTCCCGATATCGATGTCGAATTCACCGAATTCTTCCTTCCAAGAACAAGAAGAGATCAAACGGGAAATTACAGTAAACAGCAACTTGGAAGGTATTAAGTCAAAAATGAAAGCGGGTTGTGGTCGAAAAGACTACATTTACAGGCGTTGGACCTCACACATTTCCGGGATGCTGACCAACTCACCGTAATATAGCGATCTTTTCTCAAACAACTTGTATCATAAAATTTCGTGGGGGAGGGGGAGGAATCTGCAAAAGACGAGCATCCCACTCTAAGGAAGAAACAGTAATATCAAGCGGGTTATAACAACAGAAATCGACTTTATCTCTAGTCCAGTGGGTCTGTTTTGCTGGAGTATTTAAGTTTAAACATAAATATAGCGCTATACATGAAATAAATAAATAAATAAATAAACGAATAAATGCCTGCTTATTACCCCTTTTTAAAGTCTTTCTAAGGGACAATAATTCCCTACATTATTTCTTAGAGCAAGTTTCTAAAACGTTATGATAGGCATCTAAACTGGCAGGTTTGAGATAAATATGTTATTATTTGCAATGGTGTCAGAAGAGTTGAAATGGGAACTACCACCAGAGCTCCGAGGGATACTCGAACACTGGACGTTCTGATCACGATTCTGAAGCCCCGCCAAATTTCTCCGCATACTACAAAATGAAAACTGTTTAGTATGTAAGTTTACGCCTGTACTTAGCTGTGGATTCTAGTATCTAATTTTTGTGATCTGCAGATAATCTTGATCAGTACCATATGGAACATGAGCTCGGCGAAGGTGGATTTGGTCGAGTCATTGCTGCCACACGAAAGGCTGATAATGTGCCGGTAAGAAAAAGACAAAAATAGGTAGATATGATATGTAAAAAATTAAAAAATCAAAGAAATAAAAGTTACAAAATCATCCAAATTTCAAAAAATTCTTACATTTGATTCTTTGTTTAATTTCAGGTGGCCATTAAATTTGTTGATAAACGCTCCGTTAAGGACCTTAAAGAGGTTAGACCGAAACAGCAAAAGTAGTATATATCATTAACAATTATTCCTCGAGCCCGAATGAGCGAATGGGCTCTGAGTCAAATAGCCCATGAGGCCGACGGCAGAATGGGCTATTGACTCAGAGGCCATAAGGGCGAGAGGAATAATTGTTTAAGTAAAATCCAACTAATTGGTCAAAAATATCGAGACAAAGCAACTTTAGAAAAACGCGATTCAGCCGCCATTGTTTTGGTTTTCGAAGCAGGCGCTACTACTGGACTATAACATATAGCCTAGTAGTAGCTCAACCAATCAGAACGCAGCATTGATAACAGACCACTAGTTGGATTGTACTAATTTCTGTTATTCATGTGGTAATAGCACTTTTCGGCAGGGATTAAATCATGTCAACAGAGAATAATGGAACAGAAGAGGGAATCTTAGGACAGGTGGCCGGGATATGTGAATTTCACTTAAGTTATTTTGAGAGGTTATAAAAAAAAAAAACGGAAGTCTAATTCCTGGGACGTCGGCACATTTTTATCGATTGATTGAACTGTCATCAATTCCACACGTGACTGCCTTAAAGCAACTCTCTTTTTTGGTCAACACTGAAGAAAATTTTGAGAATCCTTCCAGAAACCAACTTCCGATTAATTTCAAACGTTTAGTTAATCTAAAAATAACTTAGTTGAAGTTCACATATACCAGGGCCGGGTAGACTGGGCGTTTCCCTCACTGTCCCTTATTCTCTCTTGATCACGTTCGTCTATTTTATAGTAAACATATGTTACTCATGAACTCGTTCAAAATAACCACAGTGTAATAAATGTTAAAAGTCGTTGTATTCTAATTTTTCCTTTAAGGTGAATGGTAAGAAAATTCCAGCTGAGGTTTATTGGATGATCAAGGTTCAACATCGTCACGTGATTAAGATTTACGATTTCTTTACAACTGGAAACTATTACGCTTATGTCATGGAAAGGCCGCAAAACTGTCAGGATTTGGGCAGCCTTTTATTTGATAGAACAATGAGAGAGAAAGAAGCTCGGAGGTATTTCACCCAGATCATTGAAGCAAACATCAAATGCGAAGAAAACGGATTTATTCACCGGGATCTTAAGCCAGAAAATATCCTGGTTGATTTGGATTCCGATGAAGTCAAACTAATCGACTTTGGTCTGGCGTCTGAGATACAATATGAACCTTATAATTTGTTTAGAGGTAGGCTATGTAATAGTTAGTCAGTCAGTTTGTCTGTTTGTTTGTTTATTTGTTTTTTGTGTGTTTTTGTTTTTTCAGTATGTGTCAGTGATAAAGAAGTAACGCACTTTTAATAGTAGCTCTTTTTTAAAAAAACTAAAAGCGTTTATCAAACCGTTTGTGACTTAAATAGCTATTGGTTTAAATGTTTCAGGTACCAGGGTTTATATGGCGCCGGAATATTTTAGATTTGGATGGTATGATGGCTGCCAGGCTACTGTCTGGGCCTTGGGGATGATCTTGGTGGACATGCTTTCTCCATATATGGCGTTTAGTAAGCCCGAACAGGCCTATAGCAGGCCACCCAGGATCCCACATCATCTATCACCAGGTAATATCATGAATAAATACATTTTATTTACTAAGCTTGTAGACCAAAATTCTATGGCCAATAATAACCCAATACGTTGTCCATGGCAAATTTCGTTTATAAGTAAGTAAGAGAACTATACTGCATTGATAAAAGGGAAAAACAAGGGAATCCAGTTTGTTACTTAAAAAGTATCTGGCCTTCAAATAAGACTTATGTATAGCCTTGTTAAATTTATCAGCCCCAAATTCAAAATCAACACAAATAGTCTCAACGAAAACGTCCACGTTTGTAATTATTTTGAGCTCCCTATTGCATATCGAAAAAACCTAGACTAGACTAGCTGAGAAGTTCTGTAACATTTGATATATTTTAAAGTCTTACTGTTACATATCAACTTTTATTACTTAATTTCATTTCAACAGAGGCCAAGAACCTGATCAGCTCATTGCTGAATGTTGTACCAATGAATCGACCGACACTGCGACAAATTTTAAACCATCCTTGGTTTAATATGCAAGGTAGGTAAACAATACTGAGCTGGTACTGTACACTGCTGTTGACTTGCACCATTGTAGGAGCTTTGTCTCCTTTCCCCAGGGCGATGCCTGTAAAATTTTTGACTCTCTGTACGCCGTGAAGCCCGCACAAAGCATTGCTCGGCGTTCCTGCAAAACAGAATTCCTTCCAAGTATAGACATTGTCGCTTGACGTTTTCAGTTATGATTGATATCTTTGTAAGGATATAAACTTCTCACAAGGCTGTTGTATTCTTTTTTTTAGGTTCACCAGAAAACGTTTCTTCAAACATCCTTGCGTAAGTTTGTATGTTAAACACATATCGTGTGCTTATTTGGTGACTCAGCTGGATCCCAAGAAAAACCCTTTTGTCATAACAAAGAAATCTCTAGCTAATGAGGGCGGAACGAGTAGACTGGGATGACTGGCTATCGGCCAAGTATCCTACCTTCTTACAAGCCTAATCCATCAGTTCAACCATGCAATTTATGTTGCTTCTAATTTCCTTACTAAAAAGCAGGCTTTTTTCAGCGTTTTTTGTTCTGAATGCATGTCACTTTCCACTAATTACAATGATTTGTTTTCTGATTTTTAGCAAGGACAAATGCCGTGATGAAGCAGATGAACTTTCTTCGGTGACTTTGTGCGGTCTGCAGAGTTGTTCTCTGTCAAAACAGGATGAAACCGACCGAGTTGAATTGATTGCCAAACCGTGCTTGCTCGGTAAGTGCCTTTGATTTCCTTGTTTCGTTCTTATCTCAAGATGATGAAATTCTAGACGAAACATAAAAAAGGCTGGGCTGCTCCCATCAATGCTCACTGAAACTAAGTTTGAAAGCCCCTTGCGTGCATGAGCGAGGTCTCCTTCGGACACATTGAACTTCCACTAGAACAGAAAAAGTTCTTTTTTTTTTCATTTCATTTTTGTTGATGCTTCTGCAATTGTGAGCGCGCAACACTATATGAATGTTACAGTAATTATGCATGAGGTTATTCAATCAATAATAACTTACAGTCGCTGAAGTTGAGTATCTTCCGATGTTCCGAACGTTGACGTTGATGACATCACCCATGTTCAAGCTGTCATGATCAGAGAACGTATCAAAGAGAAATTTCGCAACAAATGATCTTACCTATTCATCTGCTGCCATTTTCAAACAATCTCTCAAGCAAAAAAGCTAACACAGCTTGTAGTTTTCCCGCCCAAACCTTTCTTTGTTGTTATTCAGGTTCATCTGCTTCAGGTTCTGGGTCGACCGATTGCACCACATCCTTCAGTACCAACTCTTCCAGGTCAGTGCAAAGCGACATAATCGCTTCTCCTTAATTAATAAATCGAGCACCAAATTAAAACAGTTTTTGAAAACAAGAAAACGTGTGTTCTTGTAGTTTTTTTTAACAAGCGAGTGGACTGATTGTGTGAACTGAAGCTTTAAACATGATCATATTGATGTCTTTCCATGACACAACCTCAGTCCTGATCTGAATCTAAGAAAAACGCCGACTCGGAGTCTGGTTCCACTGTTCTTTTGTTTCATTTACCGTTTTTTCTCCCTAACTAATAATCGAAAATGAAAACGGAAGGAAAGAACACACAAACCCCGAACTCCACCCCCACGACAGCGTTTAACTGACACCCGACCATAAAATCTTAGCCGAACGCTGAGTAGGAGAGGAATCCGGCAGAATGAAAAGTCTGCTTCATCGATTAGACTTCTGTCCAGCAAATATAGAAATCGGTATTAATAAGTAAATCAATGAATAAATGCATTAAATTAATCATTGAATGAATTAATAAGGAACGATTTAAAGCAAAATAAAACAAGAAAGAAAATGTACCTTTTACGAGAAAGGTATGTCTTTGTTGTTTTCAGAGATTCTATTAGAAGCCACTCTTTTAAGTCGTCAAATTCATCGGCGCTTACATCCTCTCAAGTGGAGTCTGAAACGTTTGTGGATATACAAAACACAAGCAAGTTAACTGCCATGAAAGAGGATATTCAAGGAACTGATTGCAACATTTTTCAACCCTTGACTGTGTTATGTATGATGTGGTATTGTGGCTACCAGGCCACTGTTTGGGCTTTGGTAATGATCGTATTAGACATGACGTTTCCATATATGGTGTTTAGTAAACCCAAGCTGGCTCATAAACTGTCCACAAGAATCCCGCGACTTCTTTCACCAGGTAATATTAATAGATATTTAAGATACCAACCCTTACTAGCCAGGAGCCACCGAAAAATCTCCTCAACAGTCAGTCCGTAAATAAGAAATTTATTGCACCACCGAAAAGGAAATTCGCCCTTTTTGGTGGCTCAGTCGTGTGGTGTAGAATACTTACGACAGAAATATAATATGAAAAATTAGACAAGTCGACTAAGAGCGTAGGCTCCGCAAAACACTGAACTTTTATCGATTAGGAACATCTCAAAGTCATTATACATCAATCTCCATTCCAAATTTCAGCTGAGGTCTTCCTGCCAGACAAAGTTCAGCATCATCACGCAATGGAACGGTCACTGAACTGCCAGGATTCAGGTACTGATATAACGAATAAAAATGTAATTCACTATCACACTACCGTAATTCTGCCTCAATCTGACTTTGATTTTTCACGGGCTGCAAGATGCAGTCTATTAAGAGTTTTGAAGTGAGCTTTGTTAATAATGGTTACAATAGGTATATTTTGAATATCAATAAATATTAAAAATCTTTTTGTCGTTTTTGTGGAGAGCATGAAGAAACACAAAAAGGACAGGGTCTCAGCGATCTGCCAAATTACTTTCAAAGATTTCAAAAGGCTTTGCGGTTTTCGTTGCGATATCGATTAACGTGTTATGACTGCCTCGTACCCAGACGTCTCTCTTTAACTTAAAACGTGCGCGCAAAGGAAGGCGGGAAGGAGACAACGGGCGTCTGTACCCTTCCCATGGTCCCTTGCGGTTCATCACCAGTCACTGGTTTCGCGCTCGCATCTGCCATGCGAAGAACGAAGCGCCTGAGGAGGAGGCAGGTGTTATGATTTGATGTCTTTATTGAGATTTTAACATATGAAAGGTCTCTTTTTTTTTTTCTTGTAGGTCCCGTAGAATACACTTCCTCCAATTCGTTTGAGTAAGTTTTATGCTGAACATATTTATCATGTACTTAGTGACTGTATCCGAAAAACATTCAATCTTAACACTAAGAGCTTCCGTATAACAGGAAAGATCAAACGGAAGTCCTCAACTAGCCCTTGTAAAGGAGAATACACTGAGAATACAGTGATCATTTGTCGCACGCTCTTTTAAGCCCACCGCATCATTTGAGTCATTTTCTGTTAGATTTAGTCAAGACGGCGACTTATTTTTTATAATGCAGCCTTAAGATACATGCTGCTTGCCACTACTAAAATACGATTTGTTTCCTGATCTTTAGCAAGGACAAATCCTGCGATGAAGTACATGGCCTCCCCTTGGTGACTTCAGATTGTTTGAGTTCACTTACTCTTACAAAAGAGGAGGAAACTGACCTAGCAGAATTGATCGCCAAAGATTGTTCTCATAGTAAGTGTTTTCAGTATTTTTGTTTCGTTTTAAGGGTCTTCTAAGCCGGATACGAAAAGCGTGGAATTGAAAACTAGTTTGCCGCAAGCAAGCTTCACATCGACTTCCTAAGAGTCCTCTGCTTCCTTAGATCCTGAACACTCTAAAACAACATGTCTTCCTGCAAGCAACGGAGGCAAACTCCAGTCGTTCAGAGTCTCCTCACCCCACAAAAAAGCTTGCTCGCAGAACAACACCGTACAACAAAAGAAAGAAAGTCTCCTGAGCTCATGGGATGCCGTCTATTAGCAATATCGAGTCAATACGTTTTTGGAACTGAGCATTGAAACTAATGAGTTGACATTTTTATTTCATTGACAAAAGTGAACTGACTATTCGTTGGAATAGAATAAGAAAATTAAGATTTCTTTGGTGGCGGCTCCCTTAAGGAATTTGAAAGAGAAGCTCTGATAATTTTGATCTAATGACTGTAGGCATTCCGTGTACCAGAGTTTATATGATGCCGACAGATTTTAGATTTGGATGGTATGATTGCTGCCAGGCTACTCTCTGGGCTTTGGAAATGATTCTAGTGGAAGAGTTTTCTACGTATAAGGCGTTTAGGAACCGTCCGGAACATCTTTCTCCAGGTAATTTCATAGTCTATTTTATTCGTATCAAACTTTGCCTATTGTTATGGTTGCATTTTTCAAAGACAGTAGCGCTTTGTTCGCGATCTTCTTTTGTGTGTTCAGATACTGCTTCCAACCTTCATTCGGCTATGATCGGCACTGAAATTGTCGTTGACAACATTCTAATACTAAGTAGGGGCTAGCCGGGGAATTAAGTGAAACACAAACGACAGCCACAAATCCGCAAATCCACAGCCACAAGTCCGTTACAAATGAAAAGCTATTCTCGTTGAGAGTTTGAAGCTCCCTATACATGTTACTCATTTACGACTGAAACTGCTTCAGTTAACTCATCGCAAGGACTAAAAACCTATGGGCGATGTCATCCCAAGACACTGTCTAGTGTCCAAAAGGAACTTTGGTCTTTAAAAAGTTTCAAGACAAATGGAAGGGAATAACTGATTCAGTTTAACCTTGGTGGGAGCGCTTTTAGGGGATCTTGAAAGAAAAGCTGTGTTAATTAAGAGTCCTGCTTTGATTGAATGATTTTAGGTGTTTCAGGCACCAGAGTTTATATGACACCGAAAGACTTTAGATGTGGATGGTGTGATGAATGCCAGGCCACTGTCTGGGCTTTGGAAATGATTCTAGTGGAAAAGCTTCCTCTGTATAAGGCGTTTAGGAACCGTCCGAAACATCTTTCTCGAGGTAATTTCATAAATCTGTTCTATTTACCGATCGCAGTTGCAAGGCCGGACTAAAAACCTATGGGCGATGTCATCCTATGGTGTCCACAACCGCTTTGGTCCTCATAAAGAAAAAAGAAGAGAAAAATTAATTGTTTAACTTTGGTGGCAGCGTCTTTAGGGAATCTTGAAAGAAAAACTGTGTTAATTAAGAGTCCTATTTTGATTCAATGGTTTTAGGTGTTTTAACAAAGGGGGAAAAGTGTAGCCATGGATGGTATGATGGCTGCCTGGCCACGGTCTGGGCTTTGGAGATGATCGTGGAAATTCACTCTCCATATATGGTGTGCAGTGAGCTCGAGCAGGCCCGCAAACGGCCAATCAGAATCCAGAAACTTCCTACTCCAGGTAATTTTATAAATCTATTTTATTTACCAAAAGCAAGGACTAAACACCTATGGACGATGTCATACAAAGACCATAAAGTACTGTCCACTGTCCTCGGCAACTTTTGTCTTAAAATTAATTTTTTTTGGTTATTCAGGGTCATCGACGTGTTGTAATCTGGATCTAAAGTTATCCCACTGCAGTGTAGCCTTTTCCAGGTAAGACAGCGGTAAGATAATAGCAGCATGCATGTTCAATTAGCGACAAGATCACGGAGTGTCTGTCTCCTTGAACCTCATCCCGCCAAAGCCACTTGCAAGAACTGACCGCTTAAAACGTAGTTTTTCCGCATCAAATTTCCAAAACTCTCAGAACAGATAAAACCCGCTCAACAAGGGTGTTATATAATAATGATGTAGCCTTAGAAAACAGCTGACATTCCACGACGCCACTGTACCACTGGCTTCGACGTCATTTAGTGGGGAAACCAGTGGTGGTGTCGTGAAATGTCGGCTGTTTTCTTAGGCTAATAATGATGACGCCTTAAAAAGGACCTTTAAGCTTGCTCTAGATCAACAGGGCCGCCAAACAAGACTGTTTTTTCCATGCAAGCGTATAGCTTTGTAACTGTTATCTACATCACTAAAAAGTCATTGAGTACCTTTTGAGAGACATACGCTCTTGTTATTTTCAACAGGAACAAAGTAAAGGACTCTGAAAAGCTGTCAGCTCCAGTCAGTGAAACTGTGTTAGAGTATGAGAAAAGTTTTCAAGTTGAAAACCAAAGGAAATTTATTGCAGTTATTTTTGTCAGCCCTTTAGGACGTATGTTAATAAAGGTTTTATCCTTGACATTTATTTGTCTGCTTTACCTTCGCATGCTCATAAACAAAACGTAACAAAACTCTCCGTACTCTGCATTGGCAGCACGCGAACAACAGAAAGTATGGAGCAATGGAGCATCATTCGCCATTTTAAGATTTCGCGTGAGACTGAGTCGGTGTTGTGCCGAATTGCAACATGGGACTTCTTTGGGAACGCTTTTGCTGACTTTACGACCTTTATTCGGATAGCCTGCGTAGCAGTCGTCGAAAGGGGAAAGGGAAGGGGATTGGGAGAAAGGGAAAAAACGCGCCTGCCGCGCAGGCTATTTACGACCATTACAGAGCTGCACAGGAAACTAGGACAAAATTCCTTCCCCAAAACAGTGTCACAGTACTACGCAATTCTAAACAATACCGCCACAATCTCGAGCGCAGCTTCGAAATGGATGGATGCAAATCTGGGAAAGAAGCGCCACGCATCCTTTCCAAGACACCTCGCGGGCCGGTTAATCGTCAGGAAGGACGCCTTGGAACCAGAAAGATGCAAGCTTAAGTTGAAATTAGCATGCTGGGAAAGAGATGGGACAGGGCGGTTAAAAGAGATAGTTAGTCGCTTGAAGTCTCTCTAAACCTTTTAAGTCTTCCAGACACCTTCCTGGCATTTCTAACTTTTTTAGGAGAAACCTGTAAATACACTAGCCTCGGCAAGTCTTAATACTTTTATTCCCATATTTTTTGCTACACGAAACCGTATTACGCTGACTCCAGCAGTATGGACGCTTGAGTGTAAGTATAGATTTCAACGTAGGTAAGACGGGTTAGAGCCAGGCGAGTCCTCCTACACACATCCCCGAACCTCTGAAGAGATGACGAAGACACATTTTACTTTAAGAGATCTGTTAGTTATAGTGCAGAATGGTAAGAACAATTCAGAATCAATATTTAATTCTTCCGTTCTCCAAAAACATTTTCATTCCTCATTATCCCCGTTCCAAGATGCTATTGATACTTCCATTTTCTCGCTTAACCAGAGATCGATTCTGATTCTTTTTACAGGACTTTTATGATCTCGATAACCCTTCTACACTTCTCAGCGTCATCCTCGTTTTGAAAACATCAAGCGACAATTGCTTACGTTATGCACTTTATTTGCCGCTGCCAAAAGCCTGTTCCGACCTTTAAAGCAGACATTGTGATCTATGGCCATAGTACTATACAAAAACCCTCATTGGCTATAATTTAACATTATCGAGGCGAGCAAATCAAATGAACCACATTTACATCATGTTTATGTTAAGTTTATTCATGACAAGGCGGCTTTTGTTCAACCCCGTATTTCTGTAGGAAAACTTCCAATTCCCGAGGGGCTGTCCCGCTGATGAGATGCCCTCGGGCTTTGGGGTCTGAGTCTGAATCTTACCCTGACGGTCATTTCGCCCGAAGTTATCTCGCCCGAATTAGGGCCTGTTTACATGGAGGTGGGGGACCCCAGATGGGTGAGGTAAAATGCGACGGGTTAACCCCACCTATTATGTAAACGTGATCAAATTAAAAGGAGAGATTGTATGGAAAGGCGCGTTATCCCACCAAAGCGGGTTAGCTCACCTACCTGGGGTCCCCCACCTCCATGTAAACAGGCCCTCAGTCGAAATTTCAACTTAGGCGACAGGTAAAATGTGTCGCACATTAGAAATACCAGCAAGGCGAGCAATGATTTCTTGATGATTTATCGTAAAAAAAAAATGAAAACGAATAAGCTTGGAGAGGCCTTGCCTGCGTAGCTGGCGGAATTGTTTTTGTGCGTGCGAGAGTTTTGGCGGAGCCGAGAAGGGCTACAACTTTAAATGAATTCGGGCGACATTTCTTCGGGCGACTTGACCCTAACTTACGAGCAGGAGCCGATACAAGGAAACTAAGAATTATTGCAAATAAATAACTCCCACTACAGTCAACTCTTTCCTATCTCCCTAAAATGGACGCCTAGAATTGGTCGCTGCCATATTTCAGTCATTGTTCGACTCTCTTTAATGCAGGCTCTTCTCATAGATGGACATTTAGCCAATGGCCCAACAGTGTGCAACCTCCTCACCAGGTCTCTCTCCTTTCAATTCCTAAATAAAGGGAGATCCTGGGAACGAAGTTGAACGGAATTTACTGTGGACTTTTGGCTCTAAGCTTGCTATAAGCAGACACCTTTCTTCCTAAAAACGATAGCCACTTTCATTTTCAACATTACAATTTCTTACAGTTAACTAAAGACGATCTAGGAGATTGTTCATCTCTGCTTGACACTTAGGACATACTTGACTGTCTGTGTCGTGTATACAGAATTTCAGCGAAATCCTGAAGCAGACACGAGTAATGGCAGCCGCCCATATATAATTATATTTATATACAATCTCAGTTCACCTTTAAACAAAAATTTCCCTATCATATCTGATCTACATAATTTAACTAAAAAAACTCGGATCAGATAACTTTAGAATGTCTTCCGATGTATGGCTCTAGCACCTTCGTCATCATATTCTTTTTTAGAAACCCACATCTTCTTAAATGTGTCCAAAGACGCTAAAATGGAGCCACTGAAAGACGGACAAGAGAGTAAATATTAGCATCTAACTGACCACGCAAGCTTGATGAGCACAACTATTTCAGTAGGACAGGAATGAAAATAATCATCAACAAGAACTGGTACCCTGTTTACCCCGGGTGCCACAGGCTTTTCATGCACAGTTTCGGAAAATCTTATTAGTGACCCGTTTGTTGTCTCGTAGCGGACGACTTCAACGCAGCTTGTATAATGCATGTGACAAAAAATCGTTGGCAGCCACAGCCCGGGGTATACCCGTTTGCACCTTGAAAGCTGTTTGTTTGCTTCTTTTTCCGTGTTTACGTTGAAGTTAAGGACCAACTACTAAAACATTGGACCGTGTTTAACCAGAAGCATATAATCCCGAAGCGTCTAACTTCCCCTTATCTGTTTAGAACCATGCTGGGTTGCCCAAGTATGGAATCAGAGAATTCAAGGGTAAAAACTTTGAGCTTGCAACGCCTATACTTGTATTTCTTTGACTGAAAGAAGAGTTATATGCTTCTGGTTTAAAAAAAGAACATTCTATTCATGCCATTTTCAATTTTGCCAACCTGATACTGTACCTAAACATTTGGTGTTAACACAGTTGACAGTGTCAAGAAGGCTTACTGCCCCAGACAACAAAACCATTAGAATAAAACTGCAAGGCTGTTTAAAATAAAAAGGCAAGGGAATGTCAACTTACCCAATCCACGTGGAGTAAAGTCTTTCTTGGGGAGCAGAAATCTAATTAGGAGACAATAACTGTGAATTATTGCTTTATGCTTTACAATATACAGTAGCTAAAGAACAACTTGAAAAAAGAACAATGTTTCTAGGAGAAAGCTCAATATCTGAGTTATTGTGTCAAACAAAATAATGACATTATACCCTAATTTTGATGTCTTTTGGTGCTAATTTCTTCACTTCACTCAAAAGACGATCTCCAAAGCCTGAAAAAAGGGATAAAATATCTTAGATATTACCATATACATAAATATCTTGCACAGAAAAACCATGATTTACTGCAAGGTATCTAACATTACCTTTGAAAAGTGTTGATCCACCAGACAGCACAATATTTGAGTAAAGAACTCGTCTAAGATCCATATCGGATTTCTGAATTGCAAAGGCTAGAACCTACACAAGGATAAAAAGAACTTACAAAATTGCCTTAAGAAGTGTAAAAGATTTTCTCCAAGATCCAACGTGACACCACGAGGTAATAATATCTCATTAAACTAACAAATGGGAAAAGGCTCCCTTATTGACCAAGCTTTCCTAGTCTGATATATGCGTTATTGTCCAATCGTGGGGTCAAGATGGCCGGATATTAGCCAGGTTCTTGTTTGCATATTTATGGACCAACAAGAAGTGAAGATCAATAAAACCGTAAAAGAGAAAGAGAAAAAAAACGAGGCAAATATCCAGCCATCTTGGCTGAGCAAGCTTTGTCAATACATGATTTTATATCTGGTCAAAGAGTGAACTTCTTGCCGAACCAATGCGGGAAAACTTGAGCAGCAAGATGAGCCCACCTTGTCTCCTCGGGTAGCCAATCAGAACACAGGATTTGGTTCCTCTTACAAGTCTACTCGCAGATTCAACCACATAATAATGCATGTTATATGCATTTAAATGCAATTTAAAGGAGTTAACAACTAAGAGTGCCTTAAGTGCCTGAGGTCAGCAGTCTTCGGCATGCACATGCCCAGTAGCTCGCTACATCGATCATGTGGTTCATTGGTGCGTTCAGTTTTTCCTTCGTGCTGGGTTCTTTCAGCCATTTTTTTTGGGCATGTACATAAACTTACAAATAACAAATAAATAAACAAGGTACACAGTATGTTAACTCTAACAACACTCAAGTTTGAACAACATAATTATAAGCTACACTGTAAAGGGTAAATTTCGAGGCTTGGAAAGGAAGTTTTACCTCATGGATTCCTTCACACTCCTCACCAATAAGGTCAGGTTTGAACAGAAGTTCAGGTGCTCTGAAACGTGCTGGGCCAACCTGTGAATATCAAACAAAATAAACTAAAATTCTAAAGAATTAATTCCAAGTGTTTCATGTTAATAAAGAATGGTTTGATAAAAAAAGGTCTAGACTGACAGATGTAGTGCTCATCAACATGCCAAAAGCGTTTGTTCTCTATGTACCTACATGTACAGCATTTAACAACATTCATAAACATATAAAATTTTATATCACAACTTATTCATTAACTCACCTCCAACATACTTCCATCGGGTAAAACATACTGCATTCTTTCACTTTCTAGTGACTCCTGGGAAAGATTGTTCATATCACTTATTAACAACAGTTCATGTTTATTTGGATTATTACATGTTCACATTGCATTATGAAAGCTGGTGAAAGTTTTCTCACCTCCTTGTGTGGATTCAATGCTAGGTAACATACACGCTGAAATAAAAAAACGAGAGCATCAGGTATGTTTGAGAAAAGAATAAAAGGACATCAAAACCTTAATCAAAGTTGTATAAATTACAGCAATGATGTACATTGTACAGGAATTGTGGTAATTTCATACATTGCCATTACGTTAAAAAAAATCACTGTTTGCAGTTTATTGTCAAAGCTGTGATAGAGGAACAATTAACAATTTACCTCCTTGATGGTCCTTACTATTTCCATTTCTGAAGAAGAATGGAAGTTGAATCCTTCTTTTCTTAATAGTAGTCTTAAAAAGGCTGTTACATCTCTGTTGATAAAAGAGCTAAAATCATAATGGTGTTCACCACTGTGGTTTTCTAGCGCAAACAACACATGGCTGCAAGTAACAGTCAGTCACTCCAGACAATAACTGACCAAAAATTGCCCAGTTCCAATAAAATGAAAACCAAAAGTGATCAATAACTACTGGTACGTGTGCACTGTATACCCTGATGAAGTTACATTCAGACTGATTGAATATCAAACAGCTATCAAGACTGAATCTGGGTTTTTTTAGCACCTTGGTAAAGAAAACAAAAACTTTACTTTAAACAAACAACCAACACAGTCACTCACCTGCCAGCAATATCTGTTCTCATAATAGAATGTGGCATAGCAAAGCCTTCATAGATTGGCACTGAGTGCGACACTCCATCACCTGCATCTAAAACCACTCCTGTTGTGCGACCAGTTGCATATCTGAACACAAACAACAATAGGGAAGACATACAAGCTATAATAGATTAATAAGTACCATTTTTTATCACATAAATGTACAGAAGATCATCACAGTTGAATATGCAACTTATGCAGTTGTGAAAAGAACACCTGAAAAGAAAATCAGGCTTGCCAGGATTCAAACCCTGACCTCCACAATACTGGTGCAGTGCTCTACCCAATTAAGCTAGCAAACCAACTGGGAGCTGGTCATTAAATTGGTTCACAAAATACCCAGGAAAGATGAAGATGAAACAATGAATTGTACATGCTACTCTTCAAGTAACAGGGGATGGGTGATTAATGGAAGAATTGGAAGAAAAAAGGTATCAGAAGAAGAAAATTCTAATGCTCCTCTTTAAATGCAAAATTAACAGCATTCAATACTTACAGACTAAGCACTGCTTGCATGGAGATGAAGAGGGCTGGTACGTTAAATGTCTCAAAAAATATCTACAACATAAACCAAGCTGGGATAAGTACATGTACCAGGCACACATTATAGTGCTCATTACTGTATCATGCAGCAAAATTTGTTTCAGTGAAAATGACTGTTTCTGTAGCCACCACTAATACTGAAAACCAATTACCACCTTGAAAAAGGAATTTTACCTCTGCAGCTTTCTCTCTGTTTCTTCGTGGATTTAAAGGTGCTTCTGTCAATAAAACAGGATGCTAGGGGCAAAAAAGAAACATTGAAAAAGACTTTAAAAAGTTTAGTTGTATTGAAAAATTATCAACATCCAGATTCCTGAGACACTGAAAAAAAAAACAGTCTTATACTAAGAGCAGTACTCAAAGTGGTGTACAGCGTACATTATAGCCCACTACTCATTTTACTTAACTTATTGTTGTTGATATTATAAACAATTGTATATAGTTTTTATTTCATTGTTTAATTTAAAATAGATTTACTTAACGTACAGTAAAATACCCCATATGCTAACAAAGCACTGAAAAGAACCTACATGTATTCTGTACAACTTGTTTTTTAATCTAAGATTGACAAAGCATGTATGGAAAAATTCACAAACACACAATGTTTACCTCTTCAGAAAAGGTCTGGAGCTGATCCTTGGAATAAATATACTTGAAATAAAAAATAAATAAAATTAATAAAAATTAAAACTGAGTGACTACTCAACAGAAATTATAAGGACTTAGCAATTTGTAGGACTTACCTGCCATATTCTTTCCATATCATTCCAATCTCGCACAACACCATGCTAAACCAAAAAGGATGAAGACATTTGCGGCAAACAAAGTGAATGGTACTTACATGTACATGTACAGTAATTGGCTCTAATAAAATCTTTTGAAAACTCAAAGAATATTATTAATCCTCAATGTACTAATACAGAGCATAGAGTAAGAACAATGTATTCTCACGTTCAGTTGGGTAACATTTTATAGAAGCTGGTTGACTCTAGATGTGTGTGTATTGCAAGAGCTTGACTGGGGTGATTCACCTCAGAGACAAAAGCTGCATTGCAGTTACTGCAATTTCCAATAACACACAAACTCTGGAATTTAATAGCCAGCTTAAAATAAAAAATTGCATTCTTCGCTGCTGCAATTGTAATTGTCTTTTATAATGATCACAAGCAACAAACCCTGAAACACAGAAACACACAAAATGGATCGAAATCCACCAATCACAAACCACGAACTTTTGAACTCATAGAAGCAAAGTTCTCTTTCTTGAGAGGTCAACTTAGATGATTGACAGCAGCGAGCAACAAAAACTTGAGTTGCCTTTTGAACTTCAGAGTTCCCATGTTAATTAGTGAAAAGAACAGTAACAAGGTGCAGCATGGGCACCAACCCAACCCCACAACCATAGAGACATGTTGTCCCTTAACCTTTTAAGCCCCGTATCCACATATAAATTCTCCATACTGACCTTCATACATTTCCTTAAAAAAATAGTTGAGAGAGTTTGATAACAGATCTTTGGCGATCATTTTATTAACTCTCATAATCATTTCTCTTGGCAAAATATGGATATTGTTAGGAGAAAATTGATGTTGGTCACTATCGGGACTTAAAGGGTTAAGTAATTGTAGCTTGTACCGAATTAGGGATTCAGTACACATATTTTGAAGTTTAGGATGGTTTGAGCCTAATTTGATCATCAGTTTTTGGTTTCTGATTTATGATGCACGTAATGTAAGTACAAGACAAAGTAAATAAAAAATCAAGCTACAGCTGTGATTTGAGGTCAATTCAAGCCAAAGTTTCCTTTTAAACAACACTGTACAAGATACACATTTTATTAAGATGGAGATTTTTCACTTACTTCCATGGGATATCTGATATTAAGAAGGCCCCTGTGTTCCTGTACAAGGGAAACCAATATTAATACAGGCTGTCAAACAACAATTTTAGAGCTGGGGAATTGACAAGATAAAATCCTAGCAATTGAAGCTACATGTAGAGAAAAATTATAACTTTATAAAAGCCATCTGATTTCTTATAAGACTATGATAATGAATTTAAGATGGACAGAAACAAAAATCTGAAACGGTTTGAAGCTTTCAGATCAAATAAAAGGACAGGTGAACCCTGTTACAATGCCGGGGGTAGGGGGTAGGGGGCAGTTAAGTCAATTTTTGCTCGGTATGTGCTGCTGGTCTCTCAGAACCCCTACCCCATCATAGTCTACTCTGGCCAATTACAGGTCCCATCTTAGCTCATTTTGGGCAAATAACTAGTGACTCTATGGAAAAGCAGTCCCATCGCAGGCTTAAAAAAAACTTGAATTCAATATCGTCCTTTCAGCAAGCACCAGTCAAATTTTGCTTGCCCAGGGCCACTTCTTGCTTGTCCTAGTCAATAACTTTGTGAGAGGATGACTTGCCTGGATCCTTACCCATTGGGCAAGTAAGCTGCAAAAGTTACTTGCCCAGCAAGAAAATATACTTGTCCCAGACTACTGGATCAGACTTTTTTTGAGCCCTGCATAATTTATAGTCAATCCAGTGGTGAAAATGTGACCCCATCCAGCTGCACATCCCCATTAGCCTGTAGCTAAGAAGTACCTCCTTGGGTTAAAATGCTCACTAACAGGCCACATGAATTTTGCTATATATTGATATTAGAGGGGTGGCCTTGTTAGTGGCACAGGGTTATATTTTATTATCTCAGATACCTGACTACATTCCACCCATCAGGGCTCATTATACATGTACTTAACAGTACGATTTGACAGTTTTCATACCTCGGCTTTTGGTCCAATAAATATATCACCCTCTAGTGCACCAGCCATAACCCGCACATGTTTAGGACGACCAACACTAAAGCCAAAGAAAGCAATCTACATAAAACTCAGAAACAGAATATTTCATATAGCTGGCACATCTTGATAAATGTGAGATACACTGTGAGAGTGATATCCAAAGAAAAGACAGTGGTAAAATTTCACTGTGATTCAACTTAGTTTAGAAACAAGACTTTTGATTTCTTGAAATTACTTCAAAACAATTAAAAGAGTTTATGCAATCACTCGAAAATTGAAATACTAATTCTTAACTACGCTAATAAAATTCCTGTTTCATTTAAGCTTATTTTAATAAGCGTATTAAATTTTGCTTAATATTGTTTTCACAGAAATGGGTTTGCACAAGTCTTATATTTATCACTGGAAATACTTACAAGTTTGGAAAATGGTATTTTGGAATCTGATCTCCTGCAAATCCAGCTTTTATGACTCCTGATCCCTATGAACAACAAAAGTCAATGCTAAGTAAATGAATCATGACTTATTACCCAAAGTTAGATAGCCACCCCCGATTTGTAAATAAAAAACTCGATACAATGGCAGTTTGAAAACAGTTTTGAGTGCGCCACAAATGTGTAAAAAAATTAACCTTACATTGTCGATAACAATAGGTTGATTTGCTATCACGTCAAATTGATCCATAGTCCAAGATCAAAGAAATATTTATACTAAATAAATGTTCTGGACAATCATGAAGTTCAGATTTCAAAATGCAAAATGGCGGACAGGCCTTGCCTTCACGTGACAAATTTTAGCCAATCATACGGGGCTTCACAAAGCTGAGCCCAACTTACCAATGAATCCCTAGTCAGCGGACTCCCAACGAAATATTGCCAAAGAATAATTATGTCAAAGATGGCGGCGAAATTAAGGAATGGATCGTATCATTTACTGGCCGAAATTGGGGCACGAATACTCTTGTTCGCTATATTTGTGTAAGTTTATTGCATTCCTTTATGTTTTTTTTTTCTGTCAGAGGTTAAGCTTCCTCGTAAAATTGGGTTTTTATCTATGAATTCTTCTAAGGTAAATAGTTGACGCGTGGAATATTCGTGAAGACCCGGTGAACTCCACGCATGTATTAAATGAGGGATAGATCCACAAATGCATTCAGTCAATCAAATTACCCGAAATAGAATATACGTGTATGAAAATTGAAGATACAAGACATGCATAAGGTCTTTCAATAAACTGATCTCAACTAAAATCATCTGTTGACAGCTGTTTGTGTCAGGTTTTCTAACTCTTGGCTCGTAGTCTATGTCGCATGCAAACAGTCTAAATCCCCAGCTATATCAAATTTTCTATCCGGCTCTCGAGCATCAAGTCCGGCTGTAACGCAGGCAATTGACTTGTTGTTGTGAGATAAAATAATAGATTATATCGCAGTTTATTGTACGCAGCTCAGGATACAAAGGTGATAGGAAATCTCACAAAGAAACTGATCCATTTTCATTGGTTGATTGGTAGGGTTGGTGAGTTTTCTGTCCATTAATTAATGAACTGATTAAATGTACATTTTATCAATAATCATTGTCACAATAAAAGACAAACCTGTTACAGTCAAACTCAGATAACTGTGAACATTTTGAGGGTGTAACACTGTGTTTGTAATAGGAAGGGGTGAAGCCAGAAAATTCAGGAAGAAGGACTGGGAGGCCTACCAGCTCAGAAGGTTCTATTAATTTATTGCTTAATGAACTGAAAGAGCATCTCAAACTTTCATCTCCAAAATTTAATGTGCTTAAAGAAGACAGATTTTCTTGAGATTGCTATATTTTAACACATTTCATATAAAAGGGGCGTCCACAGCCCCCTCCCCATCTAAAGCCACCAATGATTTCAAGAATTTTTGTCTTCTGCCCAATAGCAGCAAAGATAAGGAAGTGTGCATATGCCATAGAGACTAAAAACTAATTACCATTGTTTCCTGCAATTTAGTTTTCTTATGTCTGCATGGCTTTTTCCTTGCGAAATACATTTAATAACATTCCCAAAATATTACTGATGTTTGCAGTTTTCTGAGTTTCACAGTAGGCTAAACAACAATAAGCACACGTTATCCCTCAGTACCTGGGAATTAGTGAGAATTGATCAATGTTATTTTTTCTCTTTTCAGGGCACTTGAATATACAGCCCCATTTGTTCGTGTCATTCACCAAGAGGAAATGTGGTTATATCAAAATCCTAAGTCAGAGAACACTATTTCTACAGAAATATTGTTTGTAAGTTTCTCTAGGAGCTTCACTACTTTTTTATAGATTGGTTCTAGATAAATGGGGTCATGTCTCAGTAAAGAGCCTGCAAGTCCTGTTATGTAGGTTTACATGTACAGGTGTAGTTTTGATAATTCTGGGGGTGAAATAACTCACTGACTTTCTTGCAGTTTAAATGGAATTATTGTTCTTTCAAAATATTTCCCCAATTCTGATTGGCTAAAAGCCCACGCATAATTCACCATAACCAGTTACTGATGACCGAATTTGGAAGAATTTTGTGTTTAACGAGGAAATGACATCAAAAATGCAGCTACAGGTTAAGGCACCATTACTGAGAAGATCTGGGGACGAGGTTAAGTTGTTTTGGTTGTGACAAAAAAATGGCAGACATTTTACTTGTTTCAAGAGTAAGAACTACAGCTGGAACTAGGCAAAATAATAGGCCTCTGTGTGTAACACCCTCCTCGATCTGCTTAATTCTTCATATCCTACTCAGCCTCATTCATTAATTGCTAAATAAACTACATGTACATCTCTGTTCTCTGCGATGTTTTGATACTACAGTGGAACCTCCATAAAGTGGTTCCCTTTGGGATGACTGGAAGTTGTTGCAGAAAGGAGTTTGGCTCCTCAGTAAAGTTTTGTCAGAAATTAGGATAACCTTTGGCAAAACGTCACTGAATTGTGAAGCAAACATTTGTCCAGGTTTTTGACAATTTTTACACAAGAGACAGCTCTAATTACACTGAACAAAACTACAGTATTGTTTCAAAGAAGCAAATTCTCCTCAAAATGTTTTGATGAGGCTCTCCTAACTTGACATGAACAATACTAGAAACTATGGCACTAACTTTACAACCAGAAAAGACAGAAATGTCTGTAACTGAAACGTTACATTATTGGTCCATGATAAGTCGTTACCCTCTATCTCAGACTGTATTTTCCTTATTGTAATATTATTTTCAAAACAAAGTCAAACTATATGTGAGTAATTAAATTAAGCTCCATGGTTGCTATAGAAATGACCAGGGGATGTACTTCCTTATAAAAGCCTAATGGGAATGTGCTGCTGGATGGGGTCTCATTTTCACGACTGGATTGACTAAAACGGGGTCGCATTTTCAATAGAGTTACTAGAATGGGGTTGCACAGTTTCTGATTTTTGTTGTAAGACAGTTCTTCATTTTTACAGTTAGCAAATGTACCCCGGAGCCAAAAGATAGCCACAGATGCTTGAAAGAGTTGGCTTACTTAATAGAGGTTGAATTTACAATAATTTTTTGTGGACTTTGATTACTGGCCACTTAACAAGGGGTGGCCCCTTAAAATTAATGGGTTCCAACTTTGTTAGAATGCTTAGAATGTATCACTCATCAGACAGCCATTTAACAAACACTACTTTATCTTACTAGGTAATTTCTGCAATCATTCCAAGTGCTCTTATCTTAATTCTGGCGTTTTTACGCAAGGACAAGGTTGATGGCACACAGGCAATCCTTGGTAGGCATTAATGTGTTTCCTTTTGTTCTGAGTCTTACTTTAAAGTACCATTCAATCAGTAATAACATAAGCAACAACTGAACAACATTAGTTGAGCTAAGAGAATACCTGTAATCTCTTGAGATGTTAGACCATGCCAGGTCAAACAGTTAAAAAAAACATTCCCCTAACAGTTTATAAATAGATAATCATGGTTATCAGATATCACTTTGGGAAACTTCGGGTGGATTTGTTTTCAGCATACCCATATAGCTGACACCTTTGCCTTCTTCAACATTTTATTGCAAAAGAAATTAAAAGCAATGAAAAAATTCCAGCATGCAAATGTGATAGCTACATGTATATAAATCCACTCTCAGGAATACTGAAATTGACAGTGTAAATACAAAAGGGTTTGAAGTCTAGTGGGACAAACAGCTTCAAATTTCAAAAGCATAGAAAATAGGGTGACAAATAAAAACGCAGGGTTCGCAAATACGCCAAATTTGGCGTATTTTACGCCAAAATTGTTCAGATGACTCCACAGAGGTTACGGAGGGAGTCACTTCGACTTCAGAAATTTTCGGTAACAAACAGGGAGCCACTTCGACTCCAGAAAATTTCGGTAACACACACAGTTTTGTCCCTACCTTTTTCGGAACAAATGCAATTTATGTTAATTGTAAACGTTGCCAACCTTAATTAAATCATCAAAATTAAAGAATGATACTGCACGACAAAACAGGAAGAGGGTAAATTACGATCAATGTTTACTCGATGACCGCCATCATGGATTTGAGCTTTCTAGATCAGTGGACCGCCACAGCTACACCATGTATCCATCACGATAGTTATTCATGCCAGGACCACATGCTGTAAAGTCTGAAAATGGCTTTTTTCGTTGTGATACTTGACTCCAAATTTTCCAAAATGACTCCAAAATTTGTGAAGCGGAAGTCACAGTGACTCCACTCATCAATAAAATTTGCAATCCCTGAAAAACGCTTTAAACACCTCACAGCTTGTCACAACATAACAGTGTCACAATGTCAAACAGTATAAAACGTTTGTCTTCTGGAAAATAAAGTTGGCTGTAATCTACTGTTGTTCCGATTTTGTGACTGTTTGACCAGGGTCCTGTTTCTTGAAAAGGCCTGGTAACTTTTTGGGCCCAAAGGCAAATTTTAAAATCAAAACATGTTAAATAGTACCATAGTTCCCAGCTTACAAACTTGTCTCTTGTGCTTTGTTAACTGATAGTTTCATTTTATAGCTTTTAAAATTATTGAAACTTTGATTTTGAATGCAAGCAGGGCAAACTTAACAGCTTTCTGGGCCCCAAATGTTATTAGGGCTTTCAAGAAACACAGCCCAGGCCTTTACTTTTCCTAATTACCCATCTTCCAAATCATGTTTGACTCATTGTCAGTGATTTTTTGTTCCCATCTTTTCCAGCTTTGTCCCTAACTCTTGGACTGAATGGAGATGTGACTAATATTATTAAAATTCTTGTAGGCAGGTAAGAGATAGAAATAGGAATGAATAGATTGTCATCTAGAGCAATGAAACAAGGCTTTCAGAAAGTGCTTGAGCCTTATGCAAAGTTAACCAATGTATTATAATAAATATTAAATTACTACTCAGTTGAACCTTTTTTTGGTCAGGTATATGGCTGAATGAGTGGGTTGGTGTTGTGCCAAATTAATATTAGTCCAACACGGGACTGTTCTGGGAACATTGTTACTTTCTATATCAGCCATTTTGATAGCCTGAATTTCATCCGATTACTTCGAGTCGTTATTACTCCCTCAGTAACGTCTGAATCGACCGGCCGTTAATGCCGTCCAGTGACGTCATTACTCCTTGACATTTGCTTTAATTCATGCAAAAAGTAAAACACGATTTTCAAGTGGCAAAGCGAGAAATATCGTTTGGAAATGTCTGCATGATACAGAATTACTTTATTTTTTCGATCGTAATTCATGTTTAACGTTCAAACTATCAACTGCATGCAGTACAACACTGAACCGGTTGTACTGAATTCTATAATTAAACTCGGTCGCAATCACGCAATGAAATAAACACACACACGAAACACTTAGTTCAAAAACACAATGATTTGCTTCAATTGAAAAGAAGCTATTTGGTCCTTAACGAAGAAAAAAAAACAAGAAAACAAGAAAGAAAAAGCTAACAGAATCATTACATCTGAAGGTGAAAATAGCAAGAAGGTCGAGGTAACATTGCTCTCAGAAATTATAACATTGCTCTCAGAAAATTGGCGTAAACAAAATTACCTACCGAAACCACAAAGCGGCTCTAAATGAAAAACCTACCGGATTCTTCATTCAGTTCAATTTAGCATTTCAGTTTCAAGACAAGGGCAATTTTGCTGTTTAAGATAAAGATTACGCTTATCAA
Source organism: Porites lobata (assembly GCA_942486035.1). Lineage (NCBI taxonomy): Eukaryota > Metazoa > Cnidaria > Anthozoa > Scleractinia > Poritidae > Porites > Porites lobata. The sequence continues at coordinate 74,008 of CALNXK010000236.1, read as the reverse complement.
ATGTTTGAAAAAAGAATGCCATGCCAGGGATGCGATCCGCTGAAAATCAGCGACAATCCGCTAAAATTTTCCATAATTATACATAATTATGCGAATGTTTAGACAATCACTCCAATCAAAATCACTACCCGGTTTTCGGGTAGTGAGTGACGTCACTGGACGGCATTAACGGCTGGTCGATTCAGACGTTGTTGAGAGGAGAAAACGACTCGAAGCAATCGGATGAATTTCAGGCTAACATTTTGAGGTTTTATCAGCCTTGTGTTGCACTATTTCCACAATCTTAAAATACAGTAGCCATAATATAAGTACAGTGGAACCTCATGGAATTTGTGACTGTCTCTACCCTGAAGTTCACTCTTCAGTTGATTCAAAATTATCAGACAGAGTAAATCAAACTACATGAATTACATTGCCAACAAGTCAAATAAGATCTATTATGGGATTATCTTGCAGGCCTCGGCCCGACTTCTTCTGGCGTTGTTACCCCAATGGGAGTATTCCTCCAACCCAGCAGTGCGATGGAGATCCAGATGAGATTCAAGAAGGCAGAAAAAGCTTTCCAAGTGGGCATTCATCATGTTAGTTCCATTCAGTAGTAATTTGGCTTTATTATGATCAGTGGGTAGAAATTAGTGGTGCAGAGATCATTGATTAGAATACTGTTAAAAATACAGTGGAAGCTCTTGTAAGCAGACACCCTCAGGACGCTAACAAAGTTGTCTGTAACTGGAGCTCGGGCCTCATACAAGAATGTAAAAATACAGAGTTTGTATGGCAGTTGAGTAAAACGGGGACTTTGTGAAAGGACCTTAAGTACAGCTGTCCATGTATGGGAGTGTCCATTAGGAGGGTTGCAACTGTATTTATGATCAAAATTTTAAACTAATTCCATACCAGTAAATAACAAAACATGTTTTGAACTCTTTGTTGCTGATACATCAGTGTTGTAGCCCTCTGAATGTGTTTTACCAAGACTAATGGTACACAATGTAACAGTTTGTATTCTTCACAATGTATTTTTGGGTCTGTAATGGTTGGACAGGACTAATCATTTCACAGCTTTTACTCATTTCTTTTGTTTATTGTTATAGTTGCATTCAGTGGCCTGGGTTTTCTCTCCCTTTACTTTGCTGGAAAGCTTCATTGCTTTCAGGCGCAGGGCCGAGGACAAGGATGGAAGCTGTGTGTTGCTTTAGTTCCAGTGACATGTGCTCTGGCTCTTGCACTTACTAGGTATTCAGATTATCGACATCACTGGCAAGGTACAGGCCTGAGTATCCCACTTTATTGTAGAGTTTAGGACACTTTCGGTAATTGAACTGGTTCTCAACTTTCAACTTTTCAACTTCAACTTTATTTAAATTTGGAAATATAACAAAAGATACATTGGGACTGGCCTGCAGTTAGCGAGGCTATTCGAGGCAGGCCAGGCTACATAATTTACTACAAACTAGACAAATACAAAGAAATTAGACATTACATAAGTATATATATTTTACATTAAATAGATACTATTCTACTTAAATGCAAGGACAATATTACAGTGGAATTTTAAAAATAAAATAAAATGAAAATAAAGGACAAGAGAATTACTTTTTCATTTTCACGATGATCGTATCCATATCAATATAGGAGTCTTCAGTTTCAAGGATATCGAGTAGCATTTCTTTTAGTGATCTTTTAAAATCTTTTTTCGGTCTTTCTTTAAGGATTTGAGGTATCCCATTCCAAATTTTGACCCCAACACGTGAAAAAGCATTTCGTTTGACATTGAGTCGAGATTCTTTAGTATAAAAATGTTCAGAGGTTGAGGCACGTGTGTTGTAAGTATGAACACTAGAAATTCGAGAGAAGAGTTTCAACATATTACCTGGAGCAGTGTTTTTATTTCCATCATACATGAGACTACAAACGGATTCATAATATAGAGACTGTAAGGGTAGAATTTTTGCATTGACAAAAAAAGGTATTGCGTGGTCGTTTGTTTGAGCAAACAAATCCAGTCAGCTTGTCAATGAGAAAAAAAGCCTCTTTTGATGGATGCCATTTTTTGCATACATATTAAGTGATACAACCAACCCATGGTATTGTTATTGACCTTAAAGATTTCCTCTTCTTTTTTTAAATTTATTTGCAAATATTTTGAGGCATACTCTTCAGGTGTATGATCAAAACATAACCTTTCCATTGTTTGTCCATTTTCAGATATTATTATTGGTGGAATTCTAGGTAAGTGCAATATTAATTTTGAGGGCAAAAGAGTGTTTGCTTTAGCCTGTTGCAGGCTTTCAGATAAAGGGGATGATGCAAAGAAAAGTGAGCAGGAAGAAACAGGGGGGAGGGGTGGGGTGGGGTTCCCTCCTTACTCACTCTCCCTTTTTTCTACTTTTACCACTCCGCTCTCTATCTCTTGCCACTCTACACAATCTGAACGCCATGGAAAATATCCGTGAATCTCCTTTCTTGTTGAACGATCATGATTTTTTATTTTTTTTTATTTTAACTTATTCACCCCTGGAAATCTTGCCGATCAAAGGAATGGTAGGTGGGTAGTGGGACATGGAAATTTTCAGGGCAATGTATCATGGTTTTTTGCCTTTTTCTCCGGTGTCCTTGACTGAATTGTGCTCAACTTGGTATGGTTTGAAAGATCTCTTTACTCCTCAAAAGTTAGCGGACAAAGTTGTCCTTGAACTGATGACGTCACAAGTGGTAGAATGGACGTGAATCCGCACGGGCGGATACGGGCGGCTCAGGGGTGAATAAATGTTAAAGTTACTTTTCTTGTAAGTTTACGTGACTGTTCTTTATTTCTTCCATACAGGCCTGTTCTTTGCTTATCTTTGTTATCGGCAGTACTATCCTGCTCTTAACAGACCTCACTGTCACATGCCGTACTGTGCCATCACACCAATTATCAAGCACGTTGATGAACACGATCATTTATTACCAATGACTGTTAGGGAAATTAAAGCAGTACATCCTGTTGTGGCGAAATCACTTTGACGATCGTCAAGTACCACATCCTTTTATTAGAGTTTCATCATCATGCGCATATATTTATTGTAGTATAATTATTCTGGGTATTGAAAAGGGACCTCTTATTCCATACTGCAATGTAGGACACAAGGTCATTGGTTATTTTAATTATAACTATGAAACAGAATAAGATGTTAATTAAGTTGACGTCTGATACACCCCAACTGCTGTAAACATGTACTGTGCTCAAGACGTTTTCTTTTACTACAATAAAAGATTAGTAAGATACTACTTAAAAGAATGGACTCTGATACACAACTGGTACAGGACAAAGAAATTTTTCCACTAATGCCTACACTGACTGTTTATCATGATTGTTTCAAATGATTGTTACTGTACATTATTATTCATTCAAAATATTTCTCCGTTTCTCATTGTCTAAAATCCCACGGATAATTCAGAGGGTCTCGATCTCCATAATTCTTCAGATGATAATGATACTGACCTACCAAGTGTCTTTCTAAAGGAGGTGTCTGCTATAGAGAGTAAAAGAAATGACTGAATGGCCTGGACCGAGGGCTTCAGTATATGCCTGTGTTAGGAACGTGTCCGTCCTGCCGGCAGGTGTCTTATAGACCAAAAAAATTAAAAGACAAAGAGACTGAAAAATATATTTATTTATTTATTTCAACAATGATTGAGAATAATAATTGTCCGAAGCTGTCAATTAAAACAAACATTTATGTATCGCCTTCGAGTCATTTTTGTGGGAAGTTTGGTCACCTGCTCCTCAAAGTGCGGCCTAAATTCAACGACCCCCGCTTTTCCTTCTACTTTTCTTACCAAACGCGAACGCGGAGTTCTAGGGCACAACAAAAGGCCAAGCTATACTAAAACTGTTCGACAAATTAGTGAAGCCAGCGTTACCGCGGTTTTTTAAGTGTCCAGAAGGATTTGACCAGTAGCCCTTTTTGGCTCTTCCCTCTTACAGTTTTGTCGTGCGCGCTAGTAACAACCTAAAGAAAGCGAAATTTTGCTATTTTAGCGAGACAACGTGCATTTTTGTAAAAATGTTTCTTCTTCCCTTTATATCCATACCCGGAAGTTACGTTTTCTATTATCGTCATTCAGCTTACCCGTTTGATTATTCACGTTTCCAACTTAACTTTCGAGTAGGTAGAGATTTTATGCGTTATGTTGAAGGTAGGCATTTGTTCGACCGATGTTCTCCATTTATTAAATTCAGAGTTAGACTACATACTCATTACATGAATATATTCACCTGACGTTAATCTATTAAAGGCTTCAATCTACAAATACTTTCTCGACCAAAGTTCCACTTTGGAAAAACAACTAACGATTTCTCGGTATGGCGAACAGTTGACTTCTATGGGAAACGGTCGAAAAACTGTGATGACCTTGTTTTCACTCTTAAGTGAATCATATGCATATAATACAACTGCGGGAAGAAGAATTAAATGGAAGAAGATAATCGCAGTGGTCTAGGCTTAGAATCCCTTATGAGCCTAAATTGTTCAGTCTATCTTTTCGCAACTACAAAAGATGCAACTGTAACGACTTTTAGACTCACGGTTACGGCGAACGGCAGATTCATGTTGATCTCAAAATAGAAAATAAGCTGATAAAAACGGTACAAAACAATCCTTACGAAAAAAATTGATGAGAAACTAATAAAGAACAGTTAAAAGCAAATATGGGGAAAACTTGGTCACGTGGTAAAAATTTCCGTTGCCGTGAACGTGATTCTAAATTTTTCTAATTCTTTTAGGTGTTTTGTATGCGCACGTATGAAGTAAAATCGAAATAAACTAAAACAAGTGCTTCTCTTCCTTTCTTTTAGGAATCTGAAATAATTAACCCAAAGTAGAATACACTCCCAACTAAGACTACTGTAATAATAACAACTATATTTTATGAGGGTAGCACGGTACAGTGAAAACTGATAAACCGATGGTTCTCCTCCGTCTAAATTCGCTATTTTGGTTGGCGCGAAGAAATGAAAACAAGAACCCAGGTTTACGGATAATAGGAAAGGAGAATAAGAGGCTAGGAAGGTAACAAACAATGCTATGTTTTTTTTCTATTAACTGTGTACAGTCCCTCCTCTTTGTGCAATGAAAATCGTTGGATTCATTGTGTAGCCGCTGTCTTGGTAGACTGTTCACAGTCCCGTATTTTTCCGTAAGATCGTCGAGATCGGGCGCTTTGCAGTACGGGCAGCCATCTTGGATGAGTGTCAAAAAAACTTAAGGGGTGAGGGGCGATTTGGAGGGAAGCAAGAAAAATAGAAGGACCCTCTATTTTTCCCACTTCCTCACAAACCGCCCTCAGCCCCCTGAGTAGTTTTACCACTCGTCCAAGATGGCTGCGCTTAACGCAAAGCGCTTGACGATCTTACGGAAAAATTAGGTATGGGTGTGGTCCCGTGTTTAAATTTCAGAAAAAAAATTGTAATTGTCATGTCTTAAGAGTGTTGCGCGACGACACTAAAAGCGGCTGCGTGGGAGACCAGTCATGTCTTGATTCTGAAAAACAGAATCAAGAAAACATATTCAAAAGAAGAAACACTCCAAAACTACTTAAATAAGCCTGTTTTTTTATTGTCATCCACTAACGAGATACCAGAGACAAAAGCTTACGTTGCGGAGAGAAACAAAGAAAAGAATGCCGGGTGGAGAGGGGAAAAAGAACATTTCTCCCTATCCGCATCTCTCCCCTCCCCACCATATCCTTGCTTCTTCTCTTTTGAACTCCGCCCAGGTATAGTCTGCCCACACGCCTGTACCTGGCCTGCACAGCTGGCGGAATTGTTATGCCCAGGGTCACTCCTGCCAGGGTATTTTCTAGGAGGCGGAGCTGCCACGCGAAGCAAGCGCCGAAGCCGCGAGGGATTTTCGCTAGCGGCGAAGAAGCGAGACCGCCAAAACCATTACAGCACTCGCCCACTTATTCAGCCATCTACGCACACCATAATCTCGTACCCAGATCTCAGGGGCGGATCCAGGGTTTTTTTCAGGAGGGGGTGCACTCGTCTCTTGCTCTACTTCAACACCAATAAACCACATAGTTTTTTTTTGCAGAATACCAGTTGTATTAGAAAACCGCAGGTCATCTTAGGGGAGGGGGGGTGCGCACCCCCTGCACCCTCCCCCTAGATCCGCCCCTGGATCTCTTGTTGACACAGCAGCCTTTGTCAGTAAGAGATCTGGGGACCAGATTACGCATATCAGTCTGTGCCTTATCATAAAATTACTCTGGGAGTATTCTGACCTAGTTGTTTAGAGGCGTCTTCACGTTTATCCAGCTTATTTGGTGGCAAAATTTTCACAATGTTTTTTGACAAGTTGGTATTTTAACCCTCGCCCAAAAAGCCTCTAAGTCATACTTTTTTCTTGCTCATGCCTAACGAGAGAGAGGCTCCAGTAAAAAGTCTTGCTAACCCAAATATTGGAAGCAGGAATATAATAAAGGCCATCATAATTACATAATGACTGATACTTGTTCCTATATCAAGCCAGCTTCCTGAATCCTTCACAAGATAAAAGAAATGCAGTCCCATAAGATCTGTCATCACTAGAACAACAAGAACAAGACTCTGGACTGGAATTGACAAAACCACGTGTATGGCATCAAACGCACATGCTACAATCACAAACGGAATAAGAACCTTACAAAGGAGCAAACTACCCATAACAAATGGTGAAAATACTGTTAGGAAACAATACACTGATGCTGGATCGAAACTGTTAATGCTTGCAATGTTGCCAGTTCCAAAAAAAGCTACGATTATGAAGAAGACAAAGAAATAAGAGCAACGAAGATCTTCCAGGGTGAGTTTTCTAATGACAGGAGAGTTCAGTCCTTCTGTGAGAACCTTCCAGGCTGGCTGATGTGTTGTTGTAGAGCTTTCATAATTCAGTTGGGTCTCTAAGAGTGAGTTCAGCGTTTTACCAGACAGTTTGTGTTCACACAAAATCCACGCTCCCATAAGTAAGGAAAGGGCTAGCAAAAACAGTCCTTCATAAGCAGTACTCATTAGCAAATAAACTGAGGAAAACGCAACTGCTATACTGGATAATCTGATGACCAAATTACTGGAATTGATAAGAGGCAGCAAAAACGAAGACACGAAAATTGTCCAGCTTCCAATCTGGTTGATGACTGGGAGGCCAAGTTTCAGCTGCAGGTTTGATGCTGTGCTGTTGACGATGTACACTGCCAGAATCACAAGCGTGACTTGAGGAAGCAAAATTCTCCAAGATTTTGATATTTCTGTCTTGAGGAGACTTGAAGTGTTTGAGATATAAAGCAATATGACCGTGAACAAAACCAAAGTTATTACTCCCGCCACGGAGACTAACATGTAGTTTGCTTCACGACCAACTACTGGAAGCATTGGGAACACAGACAGTGCGAGGCTAAGTACCATCCAACATGCTACTGACAGCTTACAGTTTGTAAACAGCGCGTTACTGAATGGCCAAACAGCCAGGCAAACCAAGCCAACTGACAGAATTTCACGCCTAAAGAAACTCATTACAAGAATCTCTAAGGAGACTGCACCAAACGTCAATGTAAAAAAAACTCTACTTTGCAGTTTCTTCGCATGGATGTAATCCAAAGCAGCATGCACCATGTGAAGTCTTTTAGCAATGCGGTTCCAAAAAACTAACGGCAATAAGCAGTAACTATGGTACATCCACGGTGCTTTTTGAATGAGCAATAACAGAACTATAACAATGCCTAAACCAAGAGATGTACTGTCCACCGTAAAAGATTTAACCAAAACTTGATATTGTTTGTTGCGCAGCTTGGAAGCTTCTTTTAGGATATCACTATGATCTTCGATAATCTGTAGCACTATACAGAATATCCAGCCTAAAAACCCAAGAGTGACCATCAAATTCAAGAAAACACGATCATAATTCTGATAATAACTGAGTCCATCCAGAGAAAGCTGGATAAGTTCCCTACTCAGGCTGATTACTTCCTCATACTTTTTGCTTCGCAAGAATTCCTTTATGTCACGTATCATTCCGGTTTTCTTTGCACCTAAAAAAAAGACGAAAAAATGCACCATGAATGCAAGGTGGCCAGATAATAGATTTTAGTTCACATGACTTTTCTGTTTGCATTTAAATCAATATCGTTTGCGAAAATTCCCAGGGACAGTTTTGTAAGACTGGGGGAGTATCCAAAAAGGAAATCAATCCCCGATGAATAGCGTTTTTCTGCCACTGTACATGAATCTTCAAACTTACTTTCACAGTAAGCCCCTTTCTATTAAAGATAGAGAATAAGAAGCATTAAAAGTATTGACATTATAGACCTAGCTGAGACAATAAATTAAATACCCTGCAAACAACGCACTAGCAACACCTTAGAGGTCAAATGTCCCCATTTCAGAGGGAAACCAAATGTTAGGGAGTTCTCCGTCTTCTAACAGATTCTGAAAGTATCAGTTGGATCAGCCAGACAATTAAAATGGAATTGAAAGTTGGCAAAAAATGTGGAAAAAAGGGTCAAGTGGTCAAACATCTTTTTAACGTAATGAACGACTAATATAAACCTCTTGTTCCTTTACCTGCCAAAGAGGTGAAAGGCCGAAACAGCAATGATGTCTTTTTCCTGAAGAGTTCCTTCACTTCATACTGTGCAAGAATCTGTTGTGCATTCATGAACAAGTTTTCAGCAATGTACTCTTCTGTGTTGTTCAAATATTCCACTGGTAAAACTCCCACAGAGTTCAGAGGAAACGGAACACCTGATGATAGAAAGAAATAATAGTGGACCTTATCAATAATTTTTTACAGACCAATCCTACACAGTAACAATCACAAGACTGACATTACAACTATCTTTAGTTAACACTGAGCACTTTAAGAACTGCTTAGTAAATAGGCTATGCTTTATGACTTTTTGTAACCTTGAATATGTATTTTATTGATTGAATAAAGATAATTATTACAATTACTATTATAATAATATTACTTGTCAGCCCTGCTTTTCAGTACATAATGTATTTTTAAATTTACCATATTCTCCTGACTCGTCCCCATTCGTCTCTCATTATTAGTATTCGGCGTGGAAGACTAGAACAGGCTCTTTAACAAAGGGGATGACGGGAAGGAAGAAGGGAGAAGGGAGAGACTCTCCCCTCCTCTCGCCTTCCCATCTTCCCCACGCGCATAACCCAAGCGCTTCCCTAGTAAATAATTAATGAGTAGAGACAACTTAGAGACGACTGGGGACGAGTCAGCCATATTCTCTACATAAAAAACAAAACACACACAACTCCTCTAAAACCTACCAATCAGAGAAGTCATCAGGGGTGCAATATCTGCTTGACTGACATCTTTACGAGACAGATGAGCCAGCTTCCACTCATACGTTACATCTGAGATGTGACTGTTGTTTTCTGGAGCTTGGGCAACACGCACTCCAGCCCCCCATGCTAGTAATGGTGTGAGTGTCTCATGAGGATGTCCTGCTCCATGAGATCCCCAGTTAGTCATACCATGATCAGCTGTCATTACATAAGCTGTCTGACCATCATGGCTGTAAAAATCTTCAATCAGTTTTTCAATTTCTTTTATTCCTGCATCAACTACAGCAATATTCTTGAGGTATTCTTGCGAGGTTGGCCTGTGGGCATGGCCGTTAGTATCAATTCCTATTCAAAAAAGTCCTGTTAAGCATTCATTTTTCAAAGATACACTTATCTTTTAATTCTAATTCACTTACATGAAGTATTTTAAGTATGTAAACTAAAAGTATTAAATGGACACCCTGAATTGACTGTATTAAGTGGGCACAACTACAGTCGAACCTCGCTATATCCAGCTCGGTTAATTCGAAGTCCCCGCTATTTCGAAGGAAGATCGAATGCCCTTGGATTTACTCTTCCTCTTTACGCTTCCCCGGTTATTTCGAAGCCCCGCTATTTCGAACTTTTTTTCATTTCCCTTGGGACTTCGAAATAGCGGGGTTTGACTGTAGTCTCACAATACTAATGCTGCACTAAGTCAATGAAAAAAACAATGCTAAAATTTTAAATGGACAACTGAACCTTTATGTGCAACCACTTCTCATTTAGCCTGTTTCAGGTTCCGAGATAGTCAGGCCAGCGGAATTGAGAAAGCGCGAACTTGAAAAAAAAAAAAACACACGAGGAAACTGCACCCTACACTTTCGCATCTTCCCCACTATCTGAGAGCCTGAAATAGGCTACTTCTCATTGCCCTCATGAAGGACCACCCATCCAAAATAAAAGAAATCAGTTTTTCCAGTCAAAGCACCACAATAGTTGGACCTGCTTTTAAGCAATAATCTCATAAACTCCATCAGCAAACACTAGATGATGGTTGCTTACTGGAGATTTGACTATACTGATAGACAATGTTGTTGATTTATCACTGATTTGACTGACTCACATGCATCATTTTATGGCCATCCCAAGATCCTGGGAGGGTAGGGGGAGGGAAACTCCCCTATATAAGTTATATAGGTATGTGCCTCCAAAAAGGATATAGTGTTTTAGGTTTTGGTATGAAAAACAGGTATAGATTTTGCCCATTATGGTCTAATGTCAGGTATGGTTTCATTGGAGTGCTCAACATTTCAAAGTATTTTCTGTTTCTGATCAAAATGAGTAGGACCCACTGTCTGGTTAGCTCAGTTGGGAGAGCACCAGTCATCGGTCAGGGTCTTTAAATAACTGAGAAGAAAGTGCTGCCTTTGTAATGACATCTGAAAATGGTTAGAGTTTCTAGTCTTCTGGGATAAGGACGAAAAACCATAGGTCCTGTCTCACAGCACTTTCACCTATTTAGTTCTTGTGGGACATAAAAGAACCCATGCCACTGAAAAGAGTAGGAGATGTGGACCCTGGTGGCATGGCCAACCTTTCCTGGGCTGGGTGGGTTATCTGTAAGGAGAGATTTTAATATAGGGATAACCTCATGATCGTCCTTCAGGAGTAGTAATGGGTACACCTTTAAACAGTGTATGTATGGAATGCTCAGTGTCAAATACAAGTAAAACTACACAAAAAAAGAATTCTTAAACAATATGTTGAGCAAGTGAGAATCAAAGTTATGGACAAACATAAATAGAATCTCTTTCAAGCAACAAACCTAGTAGGTGGAGAAAAAATACAATTTGTCCTTGAAAAAGCATCTTCTTCAGTGTTTCATTAGTTCTTGCACCATCAAAGAATTCCCTGACCTCATCAAACACCCAGGTGTCAAGTTTAGCAGCATCTTCATCTGCAAAATCCTCTGCAACATCTGGGTACATGGAAGTAAACACATGATCTCCAGAGGCTCCCTTGGCAAACATTGGTAAAATATCAGGGCTTCCCCACGCCCATGTGTAGCGGCTTTCATTGAATGTGGAATCAAACTCCACTGGGTTTTCTTTCCAGCCTGTAGCAAGTATTACATAAAACAGGAAATTAACAATATTAATTTAAAAATCTATGTGCCCTCTCTCTTTATAGACCACTCTAAAAGACACCCTACCTAAATGAGATACCTACAGTTGGCCCTTGCCATGTACTTCAGTCATTTTCTTTGGTTGTCTAGATTGGACAATTCCATCTAATCCCAACAGTGTCTGCCTTGGAAAGAGTGAACTGTGCACACTTTCTCTGTGAAGCCACAATTGGACATCATTTTCAGACAAGGGCCTTTTTTACAGTGACCATCTGAATTTAGGTTGGTCTTTTGACAACTTGTCTGTCTAGGCAAACATATTGACCAAGAAAAAGAAGAAGGATGGACAAAATGACAAACAAAATCAGAGAAGTGGTGTCTACAATTTTCTTTGTCTAATCTTAAAATGACTTGTCCATCCAGACAATTTATCCTTCAGTATGAAAACTGCCATAATTCATACAAAACTGGAACAAAGAGGGGAAAAAATTGAACTGCTTTGAAAACCCCTACATCAAATACATTTTTAACCACACCTTAATGACAAGGCTAGGCCATTACAGGTCGCTTATTTAAATGAGGTCTAACGTAGACCACGGTTTAAGAAATCTTTGGATCTCCAGATATCTTCTTTAGTGGGTCAAGTTAAGAAGATAAATGCTTTTTTAGTCTACACTATATGCTTTAATGAAACTGATCACCACAAATGGTGCTTAGATAAAAGTGTTGGGTAAACTAAATATGACTTAGAACACGGTTTCCTTAAACACTGGTTAAACTCTGTTTAAATGACTGGCCCTACATGTATATATGCTACAGGTTAAAATTAAACGCAGGTTAAAATTTTTTAACCTTGGTTGATTCTCAATTTTCTTTGTCTCCTAGCCTGAACTCATGAATAATTGGGGTTACGAGACAAAGGAAATTGAGAATCAACCTAGGTTAAAAAATTTAACCTGAATTTAATTTTAACTTGTAACATATATGTTATGGCTCAATTTATCCTTGATCTAAGGCCATCAAAGAATATCAGGACCAATCAAAACAAAAATGCCATGGACACAGATGCTCTGCAAAACGACAAACCAGCACAAAAGCGATTCTCTCAGCCCAACAAGTGACAAGTAACCCCCACCCCTCCCCGCTGCAGAAAAAAGGAAAGAAAAAGGAAAAAAAACATTTTGGCCTCAGATATTAAGTTACACTCGGGAACTGTTGAAGCCAACTCTATATGGGGACTAACCTCTGAGGTCCCTCAGAAGTAAGCTTAAATTGTGATAGAATTAGTTTTATTTATAATTTGGGTTGACGCGCGCGCAAATATTCCAATACATTTTCACAAACCTTTAGCGACAGCGCTCACATCCTCATAAAATCCAGCTATAAGGGCAACATGTCCAGGACGTGACTCTGTAGGAACTCTTGTGTGTGACACACCCCAGCTTGCTTTCTTCTCTATCAAATCTCTGAGGTATGGCGCACGACTTTTTCCGCGTTGATCGAGTTCAAAAAATTTGTCCGCTCTCAAACCGTCAGCGACAAATAACACTAGCCTCTTGGCTGGCGGTTTAAGAGTTGATTTGTGAGGCGTCATACCATGAACTAGTGGAGAAGTAAAATAAATATCAAATATGGAAGCTAGATAAATGATATGAACCAATATTCCAAGCACAAGCAAAGACCATCTGGCGGCCGCCATTTTGAATGATAAGGACAACCGCGGACTGCCACTATTTGTGGGCTCTGATTATGGCCGATGGAGACTGGAATAGAGAGAAAATTCGCGAAAGCTCCAGAGGAGTTTCGATTTTTCTGGTCGTACGATCGAGAAGGTCCTTGCAACAACTAGAAATTGTCTGAAACAAAAAAATGTTCTAGAATAGTGAGTCTAGAAAAGTCAGGGCCTCATTTACCCAGAATAAAAAGAATATCATTGGTTAATTCGCGAGAATAAATGATGCAGCACTTTCATATTTTTAGAAACATGATACACAGGAGGACCTGAGAGAGCTATAAAAGCGCCCAACTTTCATTCCACAATAAAACTTTGTTACAAGCAAATCAAATTCTGAGAGAACGAAAATATCCAAGAGCAATACAAGGAAACCTATCCAAAGCTACGAAGATGCCAGTCCAGTTAGCACCCGCGATTGGAATCGACCTTGGAACAACGTACTCCTGTGTTGGAGTTTTTCAGCATGGTATGGTAAAGTGGAGATAATTGCCAACGACCAAGGCAATCGCACAACTCCTAGTTATGTTGCCTTCACGGAAACTGAACGCTTGATTGGAGATTCGGCAAAGAACCAAGCAACGTTAAACCCAAGCAACACTATACTTGACATTTGACGACCCAACACCGAACCCAACAGTGCAATCGATCGAACCGAAACTGGAATTCGCCTTTTCAAGTCATCAAAGAGTCTGGTACCATGGGCCGAAGATAGGTGTACAGAGTAAGGGAGCGTTGAAAACTTTTGTCTTTTACCCCAGAGAAAATGGTTTTATGGTGCTCAAAAAGATGAAAAAAAAACAGCAGAGGCTTACTTGGGACAGAAAGTCACTGATGCATTCTTACTGTGCCTGCATATTTCAACGGCTCTCAGACACAGGTCACTAAAGATGTGCGAATGATAGCTGGGCTGAACGTTAAAAGGATCATCAGTGAATCTACGGCTGCCGCTCTCGCTTATGGCTTGGACAAAAACCTTCGCGGAGAAAAGAATTTTCTGATCTTTAATTTAGGAGGGGGCACTTTTGACGTTGGTAAAGGATAGCTCTTTGAAGAGCCGGTAATACTGCACGCATCTGGGCGGAGAAGACTTCGAAAATCGTGTCGTGGATTATTCTTCAAAGGAATTTAAGCCAAAATCCAAGAAAGATCTTAAAGAACACCCGAGAGCCTTGCGCCGACTGAGGACTCTGTGAACGAGCCAAGAGATCCGTATCGTGCAGTACCGTTGGCTCAAGCAAGCATAGAACAGGGGCACCTAACGATGGTTTCCCCTAAATACATTGAAAACACTTCCCAGCTTATCCAAAGTAATTTTAGACGTATAGAAATGCATTCTAAGCGGCGCTGTAAAATATGTATCTGTTTGGTCATACTAGGGGAACTTTACTGTTTTCGAAATTACAAGGGCTTCAGTATTATTTCCCCGAAAATTTTAGCTGCAATTTAACGTTTTACGAAACGGGGTGGTTTTTTCTTATTCCTCTCCCCATCATATTTTTGGATTCGAAAATTTTGGGTTTCCCTTTTCTACGAAGAATAGCCTAACATGGGGAGTAAAATGAGAGAAATTAAACTTCCGAAAATCGTTGAGGATACGCTTCGAAAATTGTACCTGAATGGAACGTTCATCTAGAAATTTTTAGCTGTCCTCAACCAATAGAAAATTCTAGGCAATATTTGCTTCTCCGAAGAGATAATTCACAGAAAACAGTCGTTGGGTGCCCCTGATAGAGATCGATTCACTTGCAGAAGGAATTGATTTTGACATCAAGATAACCCGTGCCAAGTTTGAAGAACTGTGTAATGATCTGTTTCGTTCGTGTTTGGAACCGGTGGAGAAAGCGCTCAAAATGCTAACCCCGACAAGAATTGATCAGATATATGAGGTAGTTTTAGTAGGAGGTTCCACGAGAATCCCAAGGGTACAGCAACTTCTTCTGATCAGCCGTTTTTTGATAACAAACAGTTGAACAAGACCGTAAACCCTGACGAGGCAGTAGCATAATTATGGTGCTGCAATCCAGGCGGCTATCTCGTCTGGGGACCAAAGCTCTGAGATGAAAGGTGTTCCGTTTCTCGATGTTGCACCCCCGCGCCTTGGAATCGAGACCGCTGGTGGAGTGATGACTACACTGATAGCGCGCAACAGTCGCATCCCAACCAACTCTTTAAAAGAGTTCACAACTTACTCAGACAACCAGCCAGCTGTGACCATTCAAGTGTATGAAGGCGAGCGAGCCATGACCAAAGACGGTAACCTTTTGGGGCGATTTGAGC
This sequence comes from Porites lobata, assembly GCA_942486035.1. Lineage (NCBI taxonomy): Eukaryota > Metazoa > Cnidaria > Anthozoa > Scleractinia > Poritidae > Porites > Porites lobata. The sequence goes on along the minus strand of CALNXK010000236.1, from coordinate 58,558 downwards.
CGACAAGAATTCCTCCCGCCCCACGAGGAGTACCCAAGATTGAGGTTTCCCTCGATATAGATGCGAATGGAATCTTAAATGTATCTGCCAAGGACCAAAGTATTGGAAGAACCTGTGCCATCACCATCACCAATGACACCGGAAGGCTGTCTAAAGCAGACATCGATCGCATGGTGGCTAGAGGCCGAGAAATGCAAGAAAGAAGATGCGGTACAAAGAGAAAAGATTACCGCAGGAAACAGCTTGGAAAGTTATGTGTACAGCGTAAAACAGACAGCAGTAGATCCAGATGTTGAGAACAAGCTGAATAGTGCTGATCTTGAGACAGTGAAGGACAGGAGGTGATGGCTTAGTTGGAAAGAAATTCCCTGCAGGCAGATAAAGAAGAATACGAAGAACAGAAAAACAGAATGATCTTCAACGAGTGCATGTGTTCTCCTATAATGACCAAGCTCCATGGACACAAGCAGGCACAGCAGTGTAACAGCTCTTCTCGGAATGGACCCACGGTAGAAGAAATGGACTAAACTGTAATGGCGGTACTAGTGACAGTGCATATGAAATAGTGAACTTATTTACAGAGAATGTTGGTGTATTTTTTAGCATCGTGTAGGCTAAAGAATGAGCTTGCAAATAACATTACGTCCACTGCTTACCGTGTTCAGAACACTAAAAAATGTTTACTTTCTATAATATCTTCACTTTTGATAAAACTAGTAAACGTGGTATATAAAGAGACTCACTTGCAGTCAATTTTGCATTTCAATATATGTTGAGAACATGTACGCGTGTCGATAGTTAGTAATTACAATCGTACAACGAAGAACAATAAACTCTGAACAAGCTGTTCGTTGTTATATTTCATTTTATTGCTGCGGAGCGACCGTACGGAGCGAGCAGCAACATTTAAGGGAAATATACAAGGTGAGACGAATTCTCGAATTTTTCACTTTTTACCAGGACGCATTGCATTTAACCAGATTGCACTGCGATTCTTCTTACCAGAATGCATTGCGCCACGAATAAAAACATGAGGAAGTTCGGTGGGTGAGAGCGTGCATCGTTCGCTTCCCAGACTCAGAGTTTTCTTTGTGGCAAATTTTCTACAGCAAGGGTAGAGGTCTCACCAAATTTAAGATGCGCGGGAGCCTTTCAGATGAGTTTTGAAAAGCATAATTATGTTCTTTCATTCATTTATTGCCATGGAATATGCGTTTGCATCGTTTTTTTTTTTACTGTTAACCCATTCGCCCCTGAACCACCCGTAACCGCCCGTGCGGATCCAGGTCCTTTCTACCCTTTGTGACGTCATCAGTTTTAACGGTCAAGGACAACTTTCTTCGCTAACTTGTGCAGAGTGAAGAGATCTTTCAAACCATACCAGAATGAGCACAATTCAGTCAAGGACACCGGAGAAAGAAGCAAAAAACTACGTGACAAGGACCTGAAAATCTCCATGAAAATCTTGTTCCATTACCCACCTACCTTTCCTTTCACCTAATCCTAAGATCCTAAAAGCTTTCCTAAAAACTCTTCCCATCAAAATGAAGCCTACTAAAGGCCCAGCAAGAGAAAAAAAAATGAGGCAAGAAAAGCGAAAAAAGAAGGGAGGAGAGAAAGCGAAAAGTAAAAGTCAAGACTGCTGTGTCACTTTTAAACCCAATTTTGCTTTCTGCGCATGCCCGAACTTCGCAAGCTGATATTTTGCATCTGGATCAGAAGGCCGCCAAGTGTACGATCTGTAAACCGGTTTGTGGTAAGTTTTAGCTCTTTATAGCACGACAGTGACCAGAAAACCACTCGACTAGCTTCAAAACGCGTTTTTGGGCAAAATCTCCAGGAGCGAATGGGTTAATAGCTCGGTTAATGCAGCTGGCGATCATCTTGCCGGCGGAAGTTTCATGGAAAAGGCATTAAATTAAAGACTTTTCCTTAAGTGATACGTATTCAGCCTCTGTGGTGTAGTGGTTAGGTGTAGTTGCGTCCAGCCGAAGGCGCCGGGTTTGAGTCCTATTCGCCTCTTTTTTTACTTCTTTCTTTTTTTCCGTTTTTTGTGTTGTTTTCTATAAATATATACCTAAATAACTGTTATTTAATAAAGTGCAATAAACAGCAAGAAAAGTATCGTGTTTCCAGAAAAAAGATAGTACACCGTGTATTAAATATATGGATAACAATCTGAATTTCTATCATTTCCTACAATTTACTGTGGGAAAACCACAGTTGATTACCACTTGATCATTTTCTAAACAACGTTCCCAGAGTTCTTTCTATAGACTGATAGTAACTATTACTTTCCAACATGTAAATAGGACATTCAATGTCATTTTCGATTCTTTTAAGCCTCACTGCCTAACTAATACCAGTATCAACAGAGTGTGCCGCAGCATTACTATCTTTTAGATACCCTAGTATATAATAAATTATAATTGTAACGCTTACAATAAAGATGTTCTTTTAGGTACAAACAAAAGTGTGAATAGTCCATGACTAGTCTGTGCAATCTGGAAGACCTTCGAATTATCATTTATTATTATTTTATTACTATTAATCTCATTATCAATGATAAAAACATTTTAATTATGACTATAACAGGCTGATTACATAGCGTAAATTCTCTGATCCGTCTCCACAATCTGAACGACTGCAACAGGTTTTAGACTCTTGCCTTAGAGTTAAGTGAAAACTTGCGTTGACGCAAGTGCAAGTGTAACAGCATGAGCACAGACACAATCACAAGCGCACGCACGAGAAAAGAAAAGTTTCACCCTTGTGTTTGAACTTACGGCTCGCGTCTATAAGGTCGTTTCACGGTAAAACACCGTTTCCAGCAAAACAAGGATCGATTTTTACACAGTTGAACAACCATTAACCGGCCAGTGATCAAATCCCCGAAATAATTGCACAGAGAATATGTAAATGAAACTTCTATCAAGCAGCCAGCTTTTGGCCATTCCGATGCCGGAGAGTTCTCCTATTGATGTCACAGGTCTCTATCAAGCGGCCATCAAGCGCCTGATACTCTAAGTTTGGCTTAATTTTTAAAATATGACGAAGGCAAATAAAGTCCGAGATAGGTGAAGACTGATTAAAACAAAGTGATGTTTCCGCTAAAGATTATGTTAATTTATGACGAACCTCTATTGAGCGGCCAACCTCCATTAAGCGGCCACTTGCCGGTACTCAGAGGGTGGCAATTTAATGGAGGTTTAACTGTACTTTCGCTCGTGCTTACCCTTGTGTTTGCGTCGCTGGTGAAATTCAGGCTTTATTGAAAACTAGTGAAAACAGAAAACAAACCTCTATTAAGTAGAAAGTTCACAAGAGAACTGAGTTATAGAAAAGTCATCAGTAACGAAGAAAAAACTTTTAGGAAGCCTATAGTTTATAAGCCCCCGGCTTCTATATAGGCTTCCTTGCCATTACCACTTTAAACATTTGATTTTGTAAATAATTTAGTTAGAATAGTGTAGTTTATCTTTAATGTGTCATAAATTGCTGTATACTGTGGTTGGATTTGTGGTTAATGGCAAAAATAAATGGTTTTTTGAAGGCAAAATCATATAACTTTCATTTTCATAAAAATGATCTCACACGACCTCTTACTCGGCCTATTCAAACGTCCAAAGAGGCTCAGTTGACCACCAGTTCAATTTACTGGAATCTGGGCCAATGACAACACGCAGAAACAAGGTGTCGTCCTTAAGATACCCCCTTGTCTTAAGTTTTTCGTGAGATACGAAATTAGGAATCCCAAGATTGCTGCAACTATTTTCCTTGGGCCTTTCAGTGACTTTATGTGTGAAGGAAAAATCAACATTTTCCCGTAGGACGCGTTCTTGATCAATAAGGGTAAACTTCACAGCCGTAATGAAGGGCCACGATAACAAAGAATCATATTCTCCTTCTATTACGCTAAGGAATACTGAAATGTGAGTGTTCGCTCCAGACCCGTTACCGTTGGGATAGAGAAGTAACTGCATTTTGTAACCACAACTTTCTGTGTAGAATGGGTCGCTTTGCAAGACGTTACCCAATTCCTTTGTTTGCCTCAATACCTCAGAAAAATTTTGAATTTCCCACAAAAAACTATTTGTCTTTTTCATCTGCATCACCTTCTCTTCTACAACTACGTTCACCTGCCCTTTATTCATTTTTTCTTTCAACTGCCTCTCAAACGTTTCCATTTTCTTCTCCAAATTCCATGTTGTTTCTTGAGTATTATATAGTTGAGCCTGAGTGTCGTCCAGTTGCGTTTGTACGTCATTCAGCTGAATTTTAGTTTGGTTCAGCTCAGCTTGTGTATTTGCTAACTGCTCTTGAGTGTCGCTCAACTTCACACAGGCTAAAGCAAGATGTGCCTCGGTAGAAGATTGAAGATGGGAAGCCAATTTTTTACGTTGAACCTGCAAATAATGAGCACATCATTACCACTTTCATTCCCAAAAGTTTGTCGTTTTGTTTATCACAATGCAACTGGCCGTGCCGTAGCTTCGACTGGTTATGCGAGACCGCTTGGTCAGAGACTATAAAAACAGGGAAAAGTGAATCGATATTGTGTGATGAAAAAGCCCAACCGAAACAAACAGCTGGCTAACGCCTTACACAGTCTCTTGATTTTTCTCTTTGCTGACTGGTTACTTCGCGACGAATTTTGGAAGAACTCGGGAACGACTGGCCAAAGGGGACACCATACGGAGGTGAACCAAATTTCACTCTAGAACGAGGTGTTTTGTAATAATAGAAAAATACTTTTTAAAAAACTGAAAAGTGGCCACTACTTATAAGTACACTCGGTTTCACAATGCTACTTATGATATGCATTATAACAAGTCAAAGTCTCACATAGATTAATATATTCCTAGAAACTAATTACAACGGAGCTCAAGACTCACACCTTTGTATTGCAGCCCACTGAAAAATAAGGGCAGGGAATCATGGTAAGTGGGCAGTCAGTTTCAATGTGATTTCCAATCTAAATAAAGAGATGAAACTCAATTATTAGTGTTAACGAAATGAATAAACGTCATTTCCTATTGTTCTTACACACAACGGGCTTGAAGAGGATAACTATATCAGTTTGATGATTTGCATTAAAATCTACTGTTACTGTTATCCAGGGCTCAAAGTTTAAATTTGAGTTTGAGAGCACTTGTGCTACCAGATGTAAATTTTTAGGCGTACTCCCGAAGTTTTAGGCGCACAGCTGAAAATTTTAGGAGCACAGCTTAAAATGTTGCGAGCATCTATTTCAAAAGAAAAAGTAAAAAGCTTAACAGTGTCACGTTTATTTGTCATCTTCAGTTTTGTTACTTTTACTTCAGTCCTGTGATTGATAAAACACAGCCATTTCCTTACTCTAGAAAGGAACAGCTGCTATTTTCCATGACGCGTCAAGAACTAGGCTATGAGAAAGAAAAGAAACAACCAATCTATTTTGCTATCTTCTAACTGTACCTCCTCTCTTGCAGTGATCTGACCACACCCATTAGAACAATCGATAGGTATCTTCGGACATTCACTGACATGTTTCTGTGGACAAGGTGAAAGAAGTATATTATCAGTTCCATGACAAAAAACACTCTGCCTCTCATTTGGACAATTCTAGATTAATTTTTAATCCCAGGAAAAGCATGCTAGGTATGCTAGGCCCCCACTTCCCCAAACATTCCACTACGCTTCAAGACAGTGGACTTACTCATCCATGGAGAAGTAGTGCAATCTCGTTACAAATAACCACAAAGAAGAATTATGCAGATTGAGTAGGGTGTTATCCACCAACAACATCTGAGGTCTTCATAATTCTTCATATCAAATAGAAGCCAAATTCAATATCATTGTGTTATTATTTATTAAAAATACATGTGTTTCTAACTCCTTAACATCCTTTTCTCCTTGTAGACTTTCTTACAAAAACATTTGGCTCTTTCTTGGCAAGAGTTTCAGAATATGAAGAGATGTTTTTTTTCCTTGCAGTTACTCCTCAAAAAGTAGATGACATCCATTTTGTATTCATGCACTTCTGACTTAATTGTTCTGTTCAGTTTTACAAATTCAGCTATTTCGCCATAAACTCTTTTGCCATTTTCTTAAGTCCTGCATTCAGACCATAACAGCAAGGCTGTCACTCTCCTGCCTGGAAATGAGGTTCCAATTGCATATTGGCAAAGAATATATACAACATTACTGATTTAAGGTATAACTCCTGCATCTTCCAAATTTGGTCAGTGCCAGCTGGTTCAGAAGAACTAGCTAGGGGATTAAAGACAATCATGCAGAAATGGCAAAATTTTTGATGAGTATTAATTTTTTATTTATAATGAACACATTTTGCCAGTCCCTAAGCCCTTCATTAAATCAGGGTTGCATTACATTATTAAGAAATTTAATAACAAGTCTACAAACAAGCAAGGTATAAATAAAGATTGCAAAGTTGGTGATTGAGAAAATCACTATTGGTACTTGTAAATCGCTGCGCATAGTGTGTTCAGCGATGTTTGCAGGTGTCTTGTTCAGCTAATTGTTAGGCGTCTTGGCATAAGTTTTCTGTTTCGTTTTTTTTTAATCCTACAATTTTAGAAACTAGCTGGGATCACAATTTTTTTTATAGGGATCCCCTCATATCTGCATTTGGGCTTAGAAATGTTCAATATCAAATTTTCAATATACAAATAATTTACACTTCATTAATTATTCTAAGACTCTACAAAGCCCATCCTTAAAATTTTGTTATCTTAACCCAAACACAAATCACACTACACTAAATTACCTCTTCATCACACTTAATATGCTTCTCATTGCAGTAACCACAGTGCACTATTCTCCACTGACACAACTTAGCTGCATGATCACCCACAAGTATCCTTTTCATTTGAAAGTGACAATTAGAATTAGGGCAACTGATAATCTTGTAACCACAGATGTCGAGATGGACCTAGAAAAGGTGAAAAAAGGCATTGAATTAGATTTACACCCTCATTGAAAAAGGTCACTAAAAAATTCCAGAAATTTCATTAAAACAATATGAGAGTAAACTGGGTTTCACTTTAAGTGAAATTTATAGGGAACATATGGATGTGTTATCGCTTAATAATTCTGTAATAATAAAATGCTGCAAGAATATAACTGGTACACCTGGTAGACAAAAGTAATGTTTGATATAGCCTGGAGCTAATGGAGTGGCCCATCAGGCTAGAATGTTTTAACTGCAAGTTGTTTGATAGACAAGTAACATTTAGCCAAGATATTACACAAATGTTTGTGGAAATATATGTTGGTTAAGGCACGCATGACTGCCGCAACCTTGTAAACTTCATCACAGCTTAATGCCCAACGAGAACTTAGCAGTTTTTTTAAATTTTCATCTCACCCTGCACCCTACATGCAAACAAGAAAAACAGGGAACAGATAGTTTAGATAAATGTTCCTCTTTAGTCTTTGGAAATACGTCATGGTTGGGAAATAACATGTACTTCTAGGGGTATACAATGGTACATTTGATACTCTGTGAGACTGCGAGACCTAGGGTTTCAAAATTCAAGACCAACACTTAAGAAATTCTGCACTCTGAGACGCAAAATCACCCAAAAACGAGACTTGGAGACCTATCATAAATGCTTCTGAGATTTCGAGATCGGGCCAAAATTTTCTGAGACCCCCATTAATTATTGAAGAACGATTCTATACCCCTTCTTCTTGTACAACTCTACCTTACCTCTGCATGTCTGGTCTCTCCAGTCCACGCACACCCTTTACTAGGGCACTTCACAATACAAGACAGAATATTTCTTTCAGTGGCTTTATCAGGAAATATATCCTTTATAAAAACAAATTAATAATCATGACAATCAATCATCTTTGTAAGGCAAAAGTTGATGCTAACACCAGCTCTGCCACATGAAAAGGTAGTTTACGTCTAAAGCAGCTTAACCCATCAGCTCAGTGAAGGTGTGGAGGATTCCAAGTCACCCATCAGGATATAAAAGAAGAATTGTCAAAGGCCCATGCAAATGGCCAGCATGCAAACTTAGGTAGTAGTTGTAACACACCAATCGCATACCCCCCAATGATCCATCTACCTGCACTTCCCGCATCTCAGACTCATATAAATTTCCAAAAAGATGCATAATTTAGTCCTGCATGCAATCCTTTGGACACAAAAAATTACCACAAAACAAAATCTGTTTACAAAAAAACTTTGCAATATTATGGACCTTAAGCAACCTAGACGACAAGCCAAGTGGACGCTGACCGGAAGTGTTCTCACGAAGCCAGCAACTTCTACGCTTGTCAGTGATGTCGTCCACGTGGCGTTCAGGAGGTGACAACTGTTGATTTGCTGTCCTCAGGTGAACGTGAGCATTCAAAGCAATCTTTTTGTTTCTGGGCCCATTTTACCTTGTTTAATACTAACGTTTGAAAAAAGAAAACATAATTTTTTACTTTTTGTTGAAGGTTGGGCTGATGGAGCAAGAAATTTTGAGAGCAAGATTTTCACTGTATTTCATATGTACTGTTCCCGGTAAACTTGATCAAGGTGAATAGAGTGGTATATCTGTATTAGATAAATGAATTGGACTGTACGGAAATCTTGCCTCCGGCAATTAAACTCCTGTAAAATGTATAGGACAACAAAACCAGCTCTGTTCTGTTTGATTCGATTCAAGCCCTTTCATCTGATAAACGGTTTACTGATTTAAATCCTTTGCATAGTAGGAAAAATTCTTAGTCATCAATTGTGTTGTTCTCTGCAATCCTGGCTGCTTAAGGTCCCTATTAAGCCAAGTAAGTATAGTGTGTGATCATACAGCCAACTCCATTACAGGCTCACTGTTCATGAAGGCTGCTGCCAAAGAAAATTTTTTGGGGAGCCCCTTGAGCTCCTAAAATAAACTTGTAGGAACCCAAGCCACACTCCAGGCGCCCATTGATTGATAAACTTAAATAAGTAAGCAGATGCTCAAAACTTGATTTATGCATCTCGATTCATTCGAGTTAATGGAATTTTCCAGAAAAGCGCTTGTTTGTTTACTTTTATCAGCAGAAATTTTTTGCCTACAGCCAAAGAACACATGTTTTACGTTTTCATTTCAAAAGCATAAAATGAGCAGGAAATTCTGTCGTTCCTTCATTGGAAGTAGGCAAAGAGGCCATTGCCATAAGAATCATAAGTTTTAGGCAACAGTGCGGGCTCCTTGTTTAAAATTTTAGTTGCCCACAAGCAAATTGTAGAGGCCTCTGGTGACCAGTCACTCGTAAGGCAGCTGCCTTGTTCATGGTCAGTGGTTACAGAAGTGTTAGTTCTTCAACTTGTCACACATGTTTTCTGTCTTAATGTCCTGTTGCTTGCACACGAGTTATTTAAATTTACTGCATGAAAATTTAATTTTTCTTTGGTGAAATTTAATAAATGCCACTGAAGAAAAAAGTTACATGCCTAGAGGCCTGTGGAGGGGCAAACACAGCTCTCATTTGCGGGTTAACATCAAGAAGAAAAAGGACAAGAACCAGCAAATGCAACTGAAAAAGATGATGCTACAAATGCTACAACAGCCCAAGCTTAATCCATTAAGAAAACAAAATTCTTCAAGCCGTGGCTGAAAAAGTATTCATGGCTGGTTCACTAGAAAAATGGCAATTACAGCTGTACATGTACTGTCGAGTCTGCATGGAGACTTAGGGAAATATAACAGAATGAGCAAGGAAGCCCAGTGCCAAAATTTTCAAAACACCACGCTTGTTGGAACTTAGAAATCCAAGGATGGAATTATGAGACAACATGAGCATTGAACATGAACATTCTAGTCTTCCTTTATTCCTAGTTCTCACTCCTGAGCAAGCACATCCATACCTGCCAACTCTCACGCGCCTGCGGATTGAAATCTTTGATCTCACGCCAGCTCACGCTTGCGGGCCAATTTCTCACGCCTGATTGAAAAATGTGAGTTGTTGCCGTCTTGCTTGACACAATTTCCAAAAATTACTCAGACCCATGTAAGGAACGAAAACCATGTGTAAAATGAATAAATGACAATACCTTACTCGCGATCTCTGATTTTGTGGATAAGCGTTTTCTCGATAACTTCACCTTTGGCAGACTTCAGACATCTTTGGAAGACTTCGGACTTCTTCGGAAGACTTCAGACTTCTTCGGGAATCTTCGGAAATGATCGTGTTGTCTTCAAAAATCCCAGCACTCCCAGGATAAAAATCTCACGCTTATATCTCAGAAAAAGTTGGCAGGTATAAATCCATGTACACGTAACATATGACTATGACGTAACTTCGTGCAATGTAACACAACAATAACAAAACAAAGTCATGATATAACAACGCTCACTCGAGATGTTGGTCTCCTTGAACACAAGATGGCCCTCCACAGCGCCGAGATAAGAAAGTCATTCAAGGAAGCCCAAAAGAAGGGCAAAACAAGGCAGAATTAACAGCCGTACTGGTGCTTTTCAAGTATGTACAGTGGCTGTATGGAGAGCATCCTGCTAGTAAATTCAAATCGCTACTGGAACTTCCTAATGATTTGGTGCTTGACAACATAGCTAATCAGAGTAAAACTTAGTCCTGAAAGAGCTGAATTCAATTTTGATTATGCACTGGATAATTGGTGCAAAGGGAAGGACAGGTGGATCTATGAGCTTAAATTTAAGAAATAGATTTTGAGATTGCTCTCTGTACAAAGTTATGCATGATTTCTTTGCGTGTCAAAGACTGAAAGTAACTATATGACAATAAAAACCTCTTAAAATGAAACACTGATGGATGTGGGACCATGTGGACTCAAATTCCTGAGTGTGGGACTCACACCAATGTCTAAGCAATTCACAAGTTTTTAGCTGTTTGTGTCCCTGGACTCACTGCTACCTGTTTCTAGATAGATCACTGACCCCAGCAATAGAAAGGTTGGAGAGGAAGAAAAAAGGAAATCACAAATGATTAAAACCACTTCTTAAGTTCACTTCATAACGTGTTTGGAATTCAGCCTCTGGTGGTATTCATTTCCTCACTATAGTGTAAACAGTCACCATGTTCAGTGTTTGACTATTACCTTCTTTGGATCCAGTCTCTCTCTATCTGCAGGACATCTTGGAACTGGTAACCTACATAATACAGGGCCAAACAAATAAAATTTGATTAATTTGGAACAAAATATCCTTACGGGACCCCCCGTACGAAACTGGCAGCGCTGTACAGCGCCACAAAATCGCTTCAAAATAGCTGTACAGCTAAATTACAGCTGTTTAGCAGCGTTTTAGAAGCCAAACAGCAGCTTAATTCAAGTTGCAGCGGGATGCAAAAGGGCTGTGCAGCCTTTGAAGCTCTCAGCAGCGGTTTTGCAGCGCAGTTGCCGACTTTCAAAAGCTGCGAAATAGCTGCAGTAACGCTACAATTCAGCTGCGCTCGATCTGATACCACAACGTTCTTGAGATAACATGAATCGCCAGAAAAGCCTTGCCACAGATTACGGCTTTTATAACGAGAAAACTTTGACTGTACCTCTAAGAAATGTGAGTAAGCTTGTGCGCAAGGAAGATCACTTATTGAATAAACCTTTAAATTCTATGCTTTCAATAAATTTCATTCCGTGACTGGCGAGTGTGGGAATGTTATCGCTAATTCCCTGGAGACATTCTAGGCTGTAATCTAATTGGTCGGCACTTTTGCATAAGATCCCATTACATCTCTAGACAAACATTTGTGACCGTTGAATGAAAGGCGCAAACATTCATACAAATTTGTAAGTGTTTTGCATCTAGTTCTGTTTCGAGATGGAAGTTCTGTTGATGTTTTGGATGGAACAGCTCAAAGGTATTTGTAAACAACGGCACTGTACGGTGAATTCTACGCAAAGTGCCGACGAATCGAACCAGAGCAAGCAACACAGATGCCAGAATCTTCGCTGGGGTACGAATGCATTTACAAGATTCAAACGTTCAACGATAATGTACGTTCCTTAGTCCATTGTAAAATTTAACGACGACCAAAGTAAGATTTGGTTGATTTCTTTCACGAAAAAGTGTAGCAGATCGTCGATCATGGACAAAACGTCAAGGTGAGCGATGTCAGGCTTAACGTGTTGCAACGAATCAAAATATCATTTGGCTGTTGTCCGGTGTAAACTTTATGTAACAGTCGCTGTTATTCTCTTTATTTTTTAAAAAAGATAAACTTCAATGTCTGCATGTTAATGGCAGTTCTTACATTTAGATGAGTGACCATGACTGCTCAATATTTACAAAGCGAGACTGTTGCAGATTTGTTATGTCACTTGCTTTTGTAACGTGTACGCGTGGATACTAATAAAGTATCAGTTGCATTTTGACTTTCTAGTGGTTTTTACTCCTCCTAAGGCCTTGTCAACTTCTCTACCATGTTTCGTAGTTATTGTATTATTGAAGTCTACATTTCTTTTTTTTTTTGTACTAACGAGTGGTAGGACATTACCGGGAACAACATTCTTTGTCTTAAAATTCGAAGCCACTTTGCAGCCACTTTGCAGCGCAGATCGTGATTCGGGAATTTTCTGCACCGCTGCAACAGCGCTGTTTATCGCTGTCAAAGGGCTTTCCCTGCAGCGCGAAACAGCCATTTTTTGCTACTGCTGCAGCCAGCCCTTTTGCAGCTCTTTTGTAGCGCTTCTTGAAGTCATTCTGCAGCGCTGCAGCAGCGCTGCTCGTTTCGTACGGGCCTTAGCCATTTTTTGTCAGGAGGTAGGGAAGTAAGGAAATATGTTCTGTGTCTGAAACCTGAGTATCAATGATAAGTATTGTGAGACAACAGGTCCTTCACAGTTTACAATCATGTGACCTTCGTTACATGTACCTTATTGGTACTTAATTTTGCAATTTTGGTAAGAGAGAATTTTGCAAGGTTTTATTTTTGCCCTTTCAACATGCAAATATGAGAACAAGGCGTTAAATTTTGTGATGAAAGCATTCTCAACTTCATTTTATTTTTAAAACAGTTTGAAAGTTTTCAAATTTCTAGTTAAACAGAAAATGCAATGTGTGAAAGCTTTACAAATTAACCTTACTTCACTATGAAGATTAACAGAATGGAGCTTACGAGTATAACCAGTAAACAAGTTATATTTTTTCTACATATCCTGTATATAATGTTGCTTTTTCAACTTAATATATTTATTTGTAATTTGAATTTTCGATTATTTAATTTTCTGAGGATTTATTTTCATGGGTCTTTATTTTTGCAAATTATTTTAATAAAAAACACGAAATTTAAGGCCCTCAAAATTATTAGCACCAATAAGGTTAGTACCTGTATGCAAACATTATGGGGTACAACTTAATTAATACCAGGGATCGAAAGAGCATCTGGAAATTAAACTGGGAGCCAATTTTGAGGTGACTGACTGGTGACTTTCTGGTGACTGAGGCTACCCAGAAGTTTATATGGGTGTTAGAGTGTCTCTCAAAAAAGGGTTTGTATGGAAAAAATTGCGGGAGCCAAGATGAGGGGTCCAGCAAATTTTCCCAAAGATACTGATTGAATCTTGTCTGTTAACATACGAACTAAAATAAAATCAAATGAATTGGTGGCTGTTGCCACTGTATAGAGGTGACCATGACTACCTGCAAGAGACAATTACAGTTATTCTAGAGTGTCTACAAACAAAATAGGTCTTGAAAAATTCAGACCCTTTGAAAACTTACATTTATTTTAGTGATTTTTGTGGCTGACAAGTATGGTCACACAACTTAACATAAAAAAGTCAACTCAGCCTGCCCATGTTAAGTTCAAGAATCAAATTGTAAAATAATAGCATACCTGCCAACTCTCCCAGTTTTCTGGGAGTCTCCAAGTTTTTCATCGAATCTCCCAGTCTCTACCATTGCCTTTTTGAAAATTTTTCCATTTTTTTTGGTTATTTTTGAGATATCAAAAAGGAAAATAAAACAAGAAGTAGATTTAGTGCTCTTACTTGAGCTGTTCTCGATCGCAAAACGTAAGACAGAGCAATCAAATTGATATATATTTAACAAGATCGACTATTATCGACGTTGGGAACATTCAGAAGGCCTTCAGGTTATTTTCGGAGAGCATTCAGACATTGTCGAAAATGACATTCTTACAATGCAAATTAGACTTCTAAATGTCTCCAGATTTTTGTACTCCGCGGGTTGGCACGTATGTAACAGCTTCAATGAAAACTAAGTTAGACCTCAGAACTTAAAACTTAGACCTCAAAACATCAGACCCCAAAAACAACATTCAATGTATTTTGTGGTCATGCCACATAAGTAAGTCAGAATGCTCTAGTGAAAAGATATGGAGTATTCAGTATTCTTGATTTGAAATGTAACATCCGGGCAATGGGTCACTGCATAAAGCCAAATACCTTTTCCACTGTTTTTAGCAGAGCTCCACGCACGGCGCTTCGCGCCGCGCGTTGGCGGAGCCCCATAGCTAAGGAATGTGGTAATCTACCCATCCGAGAAAATTTGGTAATCACGTGACAGTACACCGAGCGAGTGACCATCCATCCGCACCAGAGGTATACCAATGTAAAATAATTCAATCAACAGGTATGGCTGCCCGGACTTTTAGAAAGAAAAAGTCATGTATTTTTCGGCATTATTGTTTATGTTTACACTAACGTGGATAACAGAGAAAGAACTAGAGCGAGTTATTGAAAACAAAGGACTGAGATGAATTTCGTAGGAAGAAAAACATAGAAATTCAAAGCGGTGGTGAGAAAATGAGAAATGCTAGCGGCCAGCAAGGTGAAAATGAGCGGCAGTGAAAAATAAAAGCGAACATGAACACAGGAAACAAAATATTGGGTAAGCACATACGACAATTCCTCCATAAAAATAATGTGCAACTAGGAAGTTTGACGTTTTAGTCGTCCAAAACAGCGTGGCAGTCATGCAAAACAATGGCAAGGGAAAGACAAAAAAGCGTGTACGTGCAAATTTGTTTTTTGCTAATTAGAAGAAAAAGTGTGCTGCACGTGCAATTTGTTTTTTTGCTAATTAGATCTATTAGTCTTGAAGCCATTTTCATTGTCGTCCCCGTTTAGCATTACACGATTTAATTTTTTTTTTTTTGATACAATTTTTCAGGGACCAAAGTCTGGGTATCTAGTCACCCAATAGTTAAAATTAGGCCATCCCCTTTTTTTTCGTTTAGTGTCGAATGCATTTCCTGATATTGGGTCGGTCGGTCAGATTAAAAAAAAAAACCTAAAAAAAAAAAGAAGAAATCTCAGAATAGGAGGCCCTGGTACCCCAGGATGACGTTAAAAGTTAACATTCACATATTTGGATTAATATACAGTATGTTGCCCAGTATCCGGACACTTCAGTTTAACATTGCAATGACTTTCCTTTGTTAGTCCCAAGAGCTCTGAAATTTAGCCCAGAGTCCTTAATATGACAAAAGACAGTTTAACTTTTTTGCCTTTGTTTCCATCGCAAAATTAATATTTTTGCAGAGCTCCTATGTTGCCCAGTATCCGGACACAACAATAACAAAGTAATTGTACATAAATTTCGACAGGCAAGCGACTTCTAAGCTTCTCTTGCACTTGCAAAGTAGTCTGGCAATCGATTCCAGAATATAACCTAGCATCGTGAAATAAAACATAACAAATGACTGGAGTATGGTAGGGAACGCGAGTGGCTGTTAAATGGTATAATTCTTACTTCCTTGTCTATAGGAACCTTTTTCAATGATTTAAGAAAGGCATCCGTGGACATGCCGAAGCCGCGGTTTGCAAGCTCAATTAACCAATCTGCAAAGAACTTTTTTTTCTTCATTTTTTATTTTAAAAAAAAGCTTGGGGAAGGGACCTCAATCCGACGGTCAAAGATCACCCTCCTATTTAGTCTGACCTGTAGTGTTGATTTCTTCATGCTAAGTCCCCACAATAAGCCTGCTTTTCTAGCACTAATTTCTTCTTCTTTCACATCTCTCAATCCCTTTGTGACATTTTTCAGACCGTTGCAGCCTCATTCTAGCAGTCACAACTGGGGAAAGTATGAGAATTCCAGGTTCAACTCCGACGCTTTCGGTTATATATGGAAAATGCAGTCACGCGAAACAAGCCGTGCACACGAAATTAAGTCGCCTCTGAATGAGTGAAGAAAATTTCCACACTGATTTGAGTAGAATTACATTTTACGACTATATCATATATCCTAACCTTTAATTATAGTTATAGATATGAAATAAATCTTATCCGAATAATGTACACAGCTAATTCATCGATTCTGATTCTGTACAGCAAAGAAAAAACTGTCGTTTGTTTCTGGCCTCCGTTTTTCCAAACAAATCGAATTTCAAGAAGAAGTAATAAACTTTCTGAGAACCTGACTTCTTTAAGTATCTTCACTTTAAATAAAGAACAGTTTCTTTGAAAACATAACATATTACCTACCCTTTTCTGAGCAGCACTAATTTTACTGCGCAGTAAACAGCGTAAATATTAGCCATGAAAAGGTTACCAACCTGAACAAAACGGCGTCTTCTGCGACTGTTTCGCAACCTTTAAACTCACCAAAACTTTCACCTTAGAGCTGAAATGTTCAGCTTTCATTCGAAATACTCCGTTTACCGAGAACTGAAAAGGGCGCCTCAAAAATTGAGTTTTTGTTTTAAGTGTCAGGATACTGGTACCGTTCGGGGGGCATCATGCTGTTTTGTAAAAAATGTTCCTGTCTTTCTTCCTGTTTTTCTCTATGCTGTTACTATGCTCATTTTTCAGATTAAAAGAATTATTTCAAGTGAAAAATGGTTTACCTTCGTCGTTACTTTTCTTTTTTGAAAATGCCAAAAATTTGGCTCGGTCGGAAGACGCTAAAAGGAAAAAAAAAACAGCATGGCCTTACAACATTTTCGATTTTCATACCTTCTAATCGCTTCATCAAGACATTTTTTGCAAAATCTGTGGCCACATCTTGTTTGAACTGGTTCTCGTAAAGGTAAGTGACAAATAAGGCAGTGGTGATCTTCAAGTACAGTCGAAATAAACTCGTATTCATATCCTGAAGGCAAAGGATTTTTTACTACTTCCGCCATTTTAGTCTTCGCCCCTGCCAAATGGGTTGCGCCCGCGTTCCGTTTTGGGAGGTCCCCAAAGTGCCCCCTACGCCCACGCACGCGCGACCGGGAAAGGCCACGAAAGTTGGCGTTTGCAAGTTTTTTAAAAAAGGAAGAGTGTTTAGTGTCCATTAATGGTAAATTGGTGTAATAAAGACATGGACACAGACTACAGCGAAGGTAACGGGAATTTAACACCTACTCAGTCTCATTTAATAATTGCTTAATTTTATGGATACAAGTTTTTAACCATCTACCAAACAACTACCAAGCAGCATCAAACTGTCCCCCAGAGATTCAGCATTGTCGCCTGTACATCTTGAGTACTTCCTCATCGCCATTACAATTCAAGGTCGTGGCCTAAATGAGTCCAGAGCTCATTGAGAACTGCAGGAACAGGGTGGCGAGAACTTGCTCCTGATACTTGGTACTAAAAAAGTAAATGCGGTAGAATCTAATCGACGAACATTCCTCAGTTTAAGGATGTGGGCGTTTCTTGGTATTGCACAAACTCTTGTTGGTTTCTTTTTTTTATGTAGTGTTGGAACTGTTTAGTGCCTTTTCAATCTTTTGTATGACGTCATTTGGTGATCGCAACTCCATAAAAAACCACCAAAAACAGAAAACTAATGAAACCAGAAACTAATGAAGTAGAAGGACAACATTTTGTAAGATTCATTGCAGCTTATATCAAACTTTAATGAATAAGTTTGCTCAAATTAAAAGGCTATTTACGCTCTTTTCTTCACCAAACTCTCGCTACCTACAGTTCGTGTTTGTAACATGGGGGATATTTATGACTTCCACTGATGTTTAAACGCTATTTTTTTTATTGTTTGAAGACAAGTTCCTCTCAGCTTAGTGAAAAAGATTTCTTTACCATCTGCCACTCCACGACACTGAATTGAGTCATATTTTGGTGTTCGAACGTGCGTTGTAATAACCAAGTTACACTTCCATTGCTGAATCACAAAGTAATAGAATACCCTCATTTGTATTCAAAAAGTCGCAACTATTCGTGAATGGGCCACCAGAAGTAGACGAGAATTTTAACATTATTTGCTTACCATATTTGATCACGGGCCTCGCAGCTTCGCGCCAAAATATTGCCGGGAAACACCACAGCGTCACGTTACACAAGATTAAAGCGGTAAGCGTTTAGCCGCGCGACCAAGATATGTGTCATTCACACCAGTCTGTAAAACGAAGGGCAAATAAAAAAAATTGAGGCTAATGTTTTTGAGATCAAGTGAAAAAAAATTTACATTTTTCGTTTGTGAGGAGGGAGGAATTACGAATCCCCTAAAAACGAAAGCTCAGGAAGGAGGAGACACCTTTGCCCTAAAGCGGTTGAATACAGTCGTATAGACTCTCTTTTAGTAGTTCTCTAGTGCAACAGCAAGGCTAGTTATGAAGTACCAAGAAGAGAAGTGCTCAGCACCACTCGTGCTATATGGAAGTATTAGTTGCTACCGAACCCTCACGGTGTATTAGGTGACACAATACATTTAAAGGGAGTTTTTTCCGCAGCTGTTTCTGTTACTGTGGTAACCTGTTATGTTAAGATGATGGGGGAATCTTGTTGACACGGCATATTTGGTAACATGACTTTACCATATAACCATAACCATAAATTTATCATAACTGATAAATAGTACCAGTGTTAGAATGTTGAAAGGAAATGACTTACATCCCTTTAAACTGTAACAAGCCACTTAAACAATTGTTTTACAACAGACTCTCTGGAACTGGGAAACTTTAACAGCAGGGATAGAATTGGCCAGTTCTACAATATCTAGCTTAAGGCCTCTATCTCATCAACATTAATTTTGTTATTTTCAGTCCTCTTTGCTTGTAAAAACGTTGTGGTCATATAATTCTGGGGGCATTGATTATTCCTCACTTTTATACCCGGCTCACGTACAGTAGATTGGCAATTGTTACCTATGGGCCAGTCCACGTAAACACAAGGCAATAAATTATCTTTCTGCAACACCGGTTGGCATAGGCATACATGAAGGAGCGTGAGCATTTGAAAAACCGCTGGCACTCCTAGTGGGCTCACCCGCTTTCCGCTTCCTTGTTCATGAATTGAAAGCTTGTGTGAACTGTTTTTCGATATTTGACATTTCTACTTGCCTCGATGGCCACTTAAGACTCATAGATCGTTTGTTGTTCAACTTTACCCTGCTTTATATCCGGTGCCCGACGATGGATTTGCCGGAGGAATACACGGAACCTATCCTTGATGCCATCATGCCCATACGTGAGGTAAAGTTGATTCACAAAACAGCAATAGAGAGCAGGCAGCAGCACATGGAAGACTTCCCTTCTGCTAGTATGAATTCGATGCATTTATTGTTCAGTGGCAGTAGCGAAGAGGGGTTGTATCTACCAGATCTTTCCCTGGTGAGAAAACCACTGCACAGCTCGGAATCATCGATGGTTTCTGCCGATAAAGATATAATGATTGTTTGGGAAAACTGGCCGGTAAATGAGGAACTTCGGAGAAAAACCTTCGCTGTTTTGGACGTGAAAGGTACTCATCCCGGCTACTGTCGGCTTCGCTTCAATCCAGGGTTTTCCGCTTTGAGTTCTAGAACTGAACGGCAACCGGAACGTAGATCAATAGAAAATGGCGGGCTGGATAAGAATGGCTTCATATACAATTCCAAGTTTGTCGCGACCATGTCGAAGATACTAAAGCTACAAAAGCAGGGAATATCAGCTTTCGAAGTTATTGACCGTCCAGGGTACAATCTTCGGACAAATCACTTGTTGCATGGGCCAGCTTTCACTAGCAGTGTGGTGTGCTCTGGCGGCAACGACCTCTCTGTGGATTACGTTCACTCACTCCACTGTCAGGAGTGGCCAGAGGTTGCCTCTGAATGGATACAACGACACAGGCCATCAGGGTGGCCCAGTCCGCGGCTGATACGGGATATTGCAAAACAGGGTTGTCATGTTGTACCTGTTTCACATCGGCGAAGCCAGCAGCCCAGCGTGGAATGGCGGTTATCTTTCTCAGAAGCGGAAGTGACGTTAGCGTTGACCTTGTCGTCAATCCCTCGAAGATGCTATATCTTTCTAAAGCTGCTGCACATCTACAAATTCAAAAGACATGGTGTGGCCTTGGTGACGTACTTTTTGAAAACCGCCCTATTCTGGTTATGTGAGAGCATCAGTTTGTCGGAGTGGAAAGAGATGAAAACAGTTGAAGGCATTCAACGACTTTTGCAGTTCCTTCTTAAAAGCTGCGAGGAACGCGCGTTACCAAATTACTTCGTACCTCAGAACAACTTGTTCAGTGGGTTAGGCCTTGTGCAGATGTCAAAGACAAAGGAAGCAATCAGAGAAGTGCTAGCAAACCCAGTTCAAAATCTCGTAGACCTTACAAAGTTTTACAAGGCTTCCCATATGCCTGTAGAGCCGCTAATTAGTGAGATTGTTGGCTGCTGTTTGTCTCGTTTTCCCAGGCCAGTGAGCAGCAGTGAGCTGGGTAAATTCCAGAGTTGTCTTCGTGGTCACGTCGTCAATGGATTACTCACACAGGGAGATTCAACGTACGAAGCAGTCGCGGTTGTCACTTCTTGCGAGGACATTGAAAAGCTCCCTTCTGCCGCTGACTGCCTGGCTGCTTTTGAAAGTTTTGTTGCAGTTGAATCTGATCTCGGTGGTATTGACCTGAAGCTGCAGTTGGCGGTGATTGCATCAATATATCATAATCGTGGCTGCTTGGCGTTACTGGAAAATGACCAGGAAGCTCACAGTGGTTTTTGCCAGAAAGCCAAGAACTTGTTTGAGACGCTACTGAAACCTTCGGATCCAATTGACATCCATCAGATCTGGATGTTTGTGGACTACTGCAATCTCTTGAGGTCCCTCAAAGAGTACGATAAAGCTTTGCGCGTTGTTTATGCAGTCATGAAGGAACAGTCAAATAAGAGGTACCCCAATGTTTGTAACACTTATGCCAACCATAACAGCCACACAGGAGGTGACTATTTCTCATGGGAAGTTGAGCATCTCGGATCCGTCGACGTACTTTCATTTGGAAACTTGATGTATGTGGCTGCAATGTGTCATGTTGACCGAGGACGAGAGCTTCGGGGAAACCGTCACACTGGCCATAAAGGTGCCCGGATCTTTGCCGGTTGGTTGGAAGAATTTGTTCGTGATAAATGCAACCGATTTCCAGCAATAGGAGACGAGGCAAACATCGCCATGCTTGGATTCTTGATGATGGAAATGGAAGAACATCAGAAAGCAATCGAAATATTTAACTGGGCGTTAGAGGTCAACCCTTCCTCCCTTCATGCGGAGGTGTACCGCGATTTGGCCGCAGACGAGATTAACAAAAATCTCAAAAACAAAAAAGCTTGAGTAACGAGACCAGTGTTCATCCGAAGTCACATGTGATCTTTCAGTATTAGTGTGTTTTCCTTCCTTGTTGTTTTCGGTTTCGTCACCGTACTCAAGAATTCTATGCAGCAAGTTTGCAGGTAGAATTATTTACAAGAAAGCAACTAGTATTTGAGAAAAAATTAGTAGCCTAAGTGTTCCTGTTCATCCTTTATTTCAGTTTACCCCTCTTTAATTTGTAAGGTTTTCAGTTTATGCAAGCTGCTGACGGCTGCTTCCGTTCATCGATGCTCGACCGCCTATCAACCGCGTCTCCACCGATCAGAGGGACCGATATATGGTCCGAATGAAGATCGTCTAACGATCGGTATGTCGACCGCATGTCGGCTAGTATTCGGCTCGTAGTGTGATTTCTGCAATAGCTTTGTCATGTCATGCTCGGTTCCTGGAGAGTCAAACTTTTTGAAAGTTTGTAGAAAATGATACACGTTCACTTTATTGTGGAAACTATTTCAAGTCAGATGTAAATATTTTTGAAACTTGCTCAAATATGCAAACTTGCCCCCCAGCCGAATCAATGTCCTATTTAATGACGTCTGCCTCTTTGAATAAAGGTGTAGATTCGAAGTAGCCTGTTCCTGGCTCCGAGATGGTGGTGGAAAGTCGTTCAGTAATAAGAAATGCGAAAAACGCGTGAGGGTTGGGGAGAGACATTTTTCCCGCCGCCACCGCCCCCTTTCCCAAGTCGTGCGCGTCTTATTTTCGCTTTGCTCGTTTTAATACGTTCCCACTGTACTATCTGAGAGCCTGGCACAGGCTAGATTCGAAGCAGTGGGCATAACTTATTTACTCCTATTGAGCAAATGCATTCAATCGTCACGACTTTTTACAAGTTATCATGATGTGGTCTGGTCAAAAGACTTATGAGTAGCCGCGCTAAGTACGCAGTAGACAAAACTATCAGTTCTTGGAACGACCGAAGTTGTAAGTGACTCATTCGGTGCGTGTTCCCTAATCAGCTCGGTGTTCAGGGGGCCGGGGCTTACAGTTATGCCAGACCAATCAGTTAGAGACTAAACAGGGAAAAATAAATTTACATAGCCCGATCAAAAAGCCAGACCGAAATATTGATAACTGGCTAATGTCTTTTCCAATCTTTTGAGTTCGTCATTCGCTGAATGGTTACTTTTCATCGAATTTGGGAAGATCCCTCGTACGACTGGCCAAAGGGGACAACATCCAGAGATGGAAAAAATTTAACTCAGACCGAAATGTTCCCTTTAGATTTCGACCAAAACTACTACTTTATGATAAAAAAATCCTTACAAAACTGAAACTTGCGGTTGCATAATGCTACTTGCGATATGCATTTTAACGGGTCAAAGTATTTTATGCATTAACAAAATCCTAGAAACTAATGAACAAAGAATTTAAGACTCACACCTTTGTAATGCAGCCCATTGAAAAATAAGGGGAGGGAATCATGGTTAAGTGGGCAGTTAGTTTCAATGTGATTTCCAATCTATAAAAAGGGATAAAGCTCAATTATTAGTCTTAATTAAATGACTATATACATGTATATGTTACAGGTCAAATTTGATTTCAGGTTAATTTTGACTTAACCTACATTATTTTGTAGGTTATAATCCTCAATTTCCAATGTCTCCTAGCCCTAGTGCCTTCTGCTCTTATGTTCTCTCAAAAGTTTGTCGCATTCATAAGTGGCTAATCCATTACTCTGTTAGTACTGCATACAGAGACGTGCGTTAGATCGCTTGAGCTCTAGAGATCTCCATTTGAGAGAAAATAACATATCTGTGACAGTCTAATCTGTCGTAGCGCCCGAGTACCCAGCAAGCTGCTCAGCGTTGAATCATTTAGACCTGTTGTATTTTCTTAGCTACTTAAGGGTCCCAGACATTTGCATGGTATTCCACAATCGGTCTCACAAGGGTTTTGCATGCTCGTTTTTTGAATTTGGCCGAATAAGTGCGGAGATTGCGGCGTAGAAAGTTCAGAGTCTTGTCTGGTTTGGTGGTAATTTCATTTACATGATCATTCCAGCGTAAATCATGCGAGAGGTTGATCCCTAAAGATTTAGTAGTATCAACAGTTTCTAGGACCTTGTTTGTACTGAAATTTGAAAGGTGGACGTCTGCGTGTTACTGGTATAGCGTTGCATTCGCTTGGATTAAATTGCATACACCAGTCTGATTCCCAGAATTCCCTGCAGGATAAGGAAGAATACGAAGAAAAACAAAAGAATCTTCAACAAGTGTGTTCTCCTATCATGGCCAAGCTCCATGGACAGCAGCAGCAGCAACAGCCGCATCCTTACAGCTCTTCCGACGGACTCACCGTGGAAGAAATGGACTAAGCCGGTCAAGTACTAAAGACAATGATTTGCATTTAAAACAGTGGACTTATATCCAAAGATTTTTACAAAGGGAAAA
This sequence comes from Porites lobata, assembly GCA_942486035.1. Lineage (NCBI taxonomy): Eukaryota > Metazoa > Cnidaria > Anthozoa > Scleractinia > Poritidae > Porites > Porites lobata. The sequence goes on along the minus strand of CALNXK010000236.1, from coordinate 34,670 downwards.
GTAGTGTTAATTACAATACACCACAAAAAGATCAGTCGATCACTGCTTCCTTTTTATTGACTATTAAGTTTACATTATAAAACAGGTATTTCACATCAGACCGCAGAAGGTAAAGCTTGCATTGTAATACGGTATAAAATGTTACTTAACGTGTTAGCTAACAATACGACTGCATTTTTATTTTACTTCGAAGGTTCGAACCCCTTTCTACCATTTTTCAGTATTTTTATCTATAAATGTAATGCATACAACAATTATAACATCAATAAAGATGTTTATTTTAAGGTTTCGCATACTTGCTCTACATAGCAATGCGATCTTATTGTTCACCAGTGGAGAGGACGTGGAGAACAAGGAAAAAAATGAGCGGCGAACAAATAATATCCGTTGAAAACTAAATTGGCGGACAGCGCGGGTAAATAAGTAAATTCGCTCTCAATGCTGAGTTATTTGAACGGAAGGCAGAACAAGAAACACGTCAGTTTAAACAAATCGTTTGCCAGCTTTCTGAGCTGTGTTGAAGGAAAAAACTGAAAATATCTTAACTAATACTTTTATTAACTTTCCTAATTTTTGCTATATTGTCTTTTCGGGAAAGTAACCCAAAGTGCTAACGTTTCACCGTTGATGTCACTATACAAACTCAACCTTTTCTATACATGCACAGCTCAAAAAAATCTATATATCGTTTTTACTGGCGTGATCAGCCACTCTACAAACCCTTTTCGAATAAAAGAAATCTTTTACATGAGAAGAGATTAATCCTTACAGGACTTTTTTGATGCACTAACATGGCCCCCACTAAATACTTTTTGGTGTACCAATATGGCGAACTTGACATAACCTGAAAACGATCTATTTCATGAATGAATCTAAAGCTGGAAACCAGAGATTTCCCGTAAAAACGTCTGTTTGAAAAGCCAAGCAGGTCCTTTTTACTCCTCACAGCATTCATATCTCTTTTAGGCACTATAATGCTAAGCTAAAGATAGACTGCAAAACAGCCCGTATTTCTGTAAGAGATTCGCCCACTTCGCGCGAATTTTTCACGCCGGTACTTTGCGCCCTGGCTTTGCAGTCTACGCTGAAAAACTCCACTAAACTTCTTGAGTGTGAAAAAATAATGAAGGTTAACGCGCGAAGTCACCACTGATTGATTTTACACTTGTTACTAAAGCGCTGCACCTATATATTTGCGCTGCAGTTTGTGTTCACTGAAAATTCAAACCCGAAAATCTGACGCGTCCTGAAAAGTGACCATTATTTAACAAAGTTAGAAAAGGAGGAGGTGACTTGAATCAAGAGAACTGAGATAATGGGGACCTGCCGCAAAATACATATCCATGATCTAAAGTCACCAACTTCCAAATGTCTCCGTCAACAAAGGGTAAGACGTTGGCCAAAAACCCAAGTCACCCGCTGTTGGACCAACGTCAACTCGGAGAAACAAGGTGTCGTGTTCAAGATAACACCTTGTCATAAGTTTTTCTTGAGACAAAAATTGATGAGACCCACGAGTATTCTTATTATTGCTCTTAGGCATTTCCGAAACGGTATTCGTGATGCATGACTCAACATTCTCCTGAAGGATTTCATAAGGTTGTTGATCAATCAAAGTAATTGTCATACTTATTTTTACGGGCCACGGTAATAAAGCATCATATTCTCCCTTTAATACGTTACTGTTGACAGAAAGATGACTATTCGTCCCAGACCCAGTACCGTTAGGATACAGCGATAACCGTAATTTGTAGCCACAGCTATGCGTGTAGAATGGTTGACTTTTTATCTTAAACTTTTCTTCTCTCTTTGCTTTTCTGAGCATTTCAGAAAAGTTATCGATCTTCCATATAAACCTAGTTTTCATCTGCATTACTTTATGTACAGCTTCGTTGACTTGCTTTTCATTTAATTTTTCTTTCAGTTGTCTCTCAAGCCAGTCCACTTTCCTCACCAATTCTACTGTTGTCTCTTGCGAGTTATTGAGTTGAGTCTGAGTGTTGTTCAGCTGAATTTGAGTTTTATTCAGCTCAACCTGTGTATTTGCCAACTGCTCTTGAGTGTTATTCAACTTCACGCAAGCTAAAGCAAGATGCCCTTCAGTAGAGGACTGAAGATGTGAAGCCATATTTTCGCGCATGACCTAAAAGAAAACGTGGACCTCATTACAAAACCTATTTTAATGAGAATATCGTGTTGAGAAAGACGTTATGTTCGCAATGTCACGACGATGGATCAAAACAAATTTAGTCCCCGAGGGTTTCACTGATACCACTAGCCAGATGGAGTGAATACCGGGTGGGGGCTGAAACCTCTGGGAAATGACGGAACTCACACGGTGACCCAGACCATGATTCAAAAACTCATTAATAATTCATAAAGAAAAAAACAAAAGAAATTAAAATGTAATAATGAGTGTCTTTACATCTGATAAAGGCACGGTTAAACTTTACCGTCTAACCTTTTAGACCAAAATAACCCCAAATCTAAATATAAGTGCAAGAATGAGTTGATCTATATGAGACATTTTGAAGCCGTTCAAAAAACTCGTAGTCGTGTATTATCAGGTTTACAAACTCTGGGCAAACTCGCCTCGAGTTTTTAAACCTGATAATACCCTCCTGCTCGTGTATCGTCTTTGTTTACTACAAATCAAGAAGGCAGTAAAACCAGTTGGTTTAGGCTAACCGTACACAACGCCAAACGTACTCTTAAATAAAGCACTCATTGTTAAAATCTTTTCCCGTGTCGGGGACTTTCCAAAGTAAGATAAAACAACGTCGTCCGATCTCCGCCGATTCCTTTCCTACTAGTGTTGCATGACCAATTAGATGAAGCCTCCCTGCAAAGGGCAGGGCAACCAGTCAAAGAGGACCGACCCTCTCCAGGACCGAAAATAACAAAACAATAATATTAAGTAAAATATATGATGACTGACTTAAGAAATGTAAGAAACACACCTTTGTATTGCAGCCAACTGAAAGAAAAGGGCAGGAAATGATAGAAAGTGGACAGTCATTTTTAGTGTGGTTTCCAATCTGAAAAAAATCAAATCCACAAGTAAGGGTCATTTTCTTTCTGACACAATGACTCGAACGGGAATAAATGTATTAGCTTGATGCTTTACGATAACATTAATTCAATCAGAATGCATTGTTCCGAGCAACGTTTGCTGTATTGGCAAGTTAGCAAAACAACCCACCCAGGCAGTTAACAATATCAACAATATATAAACAAGATTTCTAAACAAACACAAGGAAATCACTAAAATAATAATTTGCAGAAGTTACCTGACGTAAATACCTTAAGATCCCTTAAGATCCCACATCTTTTGAAAAAAGGTTTTAGCTGAGAAGTCACATTGGGTGATTACAAGACAACACGTTTTCTTTACCAGACATTTGGCTTCAACCTTTGTGTGACATCAAACAAAGGACTCCTACTACAAGCTCCAAGAGTTATTACTCATACGACACTTGGTGACCGCGCTTTCTTGGCTGCAGCACCAAAACAGTGGAACAGCTTGCCAGCCATTAATATTCATAATGAGGAAAATTTTAACACTTTTAAAATATTGCTTTAGACAAACTTTTTTAAACTAGCTTTTAATTAGGTCCAACAGATATTTTGTAAATTTTTAATACATTTATTATTACTACTATTATTATGACTAGGCAGCTTATATTCACTGTTATCCTTACCTCCTCTCTTGTTATGACCTGACCACACCCATTGGAACAATCAGTTGGAATCTTCACACATTAAGAGGCATGTTTCTGCAGACAAAGAAAAAGATCTGTTTTAAGGCATTGCTACTTAATTAAAATTGCTTCTGTCTCTATGACTGTCATGCATAATAGTTCAAACTGACTTGCAGTATTGAAAATCAAGCAGTAGGATATTATATAGGTTGAATAACAGGATCACACGAGATCTGTGTGGAGCAAAGTGAATTAAAATTCAATTTAATGAAGAGTGTGTTTTTGCAAAATTAATAGTTTGTCCAAGTTTGTTTGACCAGCTTGGCCCCATACAGCGATACCATAAGTTATGTAGGGCTGCATCAAAGATTAACAATTTTTATACAGTATGCTTAGTAAAGTACCAGTGGGAACAGTGTCTCAGTCTTGTGAGAATTCCAAGAAATTAGCTGATCTTTGAGGAGATAAATGATATATGATTCTTCCAAGTGAGTTATGAGTCGATGAGTCATACCAAGGTATTTGACATAGTTTCTCCCTTCTAAGAGGTTACCAGGTGCCAGATCCCTTACATAAAGTCCAGGAGATGAAGAGTGTAAAACCTGTATCAAATTATAGTTTATAGAGCTTCACTTTCTAAATATACTAAACATTTTGAAAAAAAATAGAACACCAATGTTTCCATGACCATTTTAAAACAAGCACTCTTATCCGCCTTTCAATGAAAAAGTTTCAAAAACCCAATTCAAGAAAATAGCATTAAGTAAGCATCAATTATCTCTTTAAATGATCGTACCCACAACTATAATTTAAATTAAGGTTTCCAGTAACCTTAAATTAACAGGGTCAATTTCTTAATTGTCAGGGTCAATTGTCTCTCATGTACTTCAGACTGGAGATATTTCACTGGAATTTGACCCAATACCATATTCTGGCCCCAGGGTGAGTATTTTGACGAAAAATAATTCTTTGACAATGTTCAGTTGCCCCCAGTACGCCCACTTCACCCATAAGACTTGACAGTGATAGGCGCATACATGTAACTTCACTGTACCTCTTCGTCACATTTATAATGCTCCTCATTGCAGTAGCCACAGCGTATTCATATGATCATCCACAAGCATTCTTTCCACTTTCATGTCACAGTTGGAATTGGGACAAGTGACAATCTTGTAAGCACAGATCTTAAGGTGAGTCTGAAAAGAAGAGGCCAAAAATTAAATTCACATACTAACCTTATGGAAGAACTATAAAAATGTCTTGGACACAAGAGGTCTCACCAAACCATGAGTCTTACCTGAATTTATTTCTACAGGGTAAAGGGGGACATAAAAATAGATATTATGGAAAACTTTTAGGATAAACTTTAAAATCATTTTCTTTGTTTTTCTCCCCCTTTTTTGGCTGAAACATGCTCATTCAAGTATGGTCATAAAGATCTCGATCCTTAGGCAGTTAAACTGATGACGTCAAAACTGGAACGAGATGGAACCTCACAGGAGGTTATTAGTGGTTCGGGAGTGAATGGGTTAACACGGTTTTAAAAAGGAAAGAAAATGACAGAGTGTCTCTGAATTACATTGGTCCCAGAGTGGGATACTGAATAATGAAGTGGTAATTATTATATAATAAACAGATCATTATACATTTCTGGGAAACTGCCCACCTACCCCTCCCCTAAGCCAACATTTGTCCCTAAGTGAGAAGTGTTAATGTTGGCTTAGGGGAGGGGTAGGTGGGCAGTTTCCCAGAAACGTATAATGATCCTATGGATCATTAGGCCATGTTCCACTTTATTAGTGACAATTGAAATCTTTCAAATAATTTTCAGCTGCCAAAAACATGGAGTATATGAACACACACTGACATTCTAAAATCCAGACAACTGATACAGGACACACCTCAGGCTGGTATAATGGGTATAGAATTTCTTGATCAACCAGATGAGAAAAGGGTTTAGAATAACTATGTTTGAAATTTCTGGTTTGAAACCAGTGCATGGTCCATTCGTAGCTACCGACAAACATTACATTAGTATATATCTTATACCTCTACATATCTAGTCTCTCCAGTCCACTCACAGCCTTCACTGGGACATTTCACGCAACAAGAGAGAATACTTCTTTCTGTGGCTTTATCAGGGAATATATCCTATATGTTAATGGCAGCAAATAATAATTACATAATTACTTTACTTGTCAGATCTTCAAATTCATCCTTTTGAACCTGTTTTACTCTACAGAGGCCTTTTAAAAGACTGCATTAGAAATATATTATTTGGAAATTGGGTGGTTCCAGAAAATATCCTAGATGGATGATGAGCCAAAAGAATGTCTGCTTGGGAAACTACCTGGGGTCGGGATCAAAAAAATGTGAAGGGGGTACTTATAGTTTTTAGAGCAGAGCAGAGGGAATCACTATTTATTACAGTTGTACATGTATATCATTGGATTAGCAACAAAGTTCCAGAGAAGCTGCAGATGTTTCCAAAGCTTAACTGAGCCCTCCATCTCTGAGCTATAAAGTCTGTTATCTTTTCAACACTATGAATCCTGTTTGGTTATTGTAAGATTTCTTCTTAATTATAAAAAAAATTGATTCTTGATGTCAAATAACTGCCCTGTCTACAGAAGTCAGGCATATTCACTATAGACAAATACCTTTTCTAGGTCTAGTCTTTCTCTGTCTGTAGGACACTCTGGAATCTCTTGCCTGTAATAAAGTAAGTATACATGTAAAAGCCTAACAGCAAAGTCTGTACCTATGCATTTTGCTAAGAGGTAATATAGCCTACGTTAAGTGCCATTATTTTGGTAAACTGTCTGCTACTAAATACTACGCTCCAAAAATTTAAACAGAAGCCATTTAAAGATGCCATTATCTTCTTCTGGTTAGACTAAAGTTTGCTAAACTGTCGTGTGGTGGTGGCACTTTCTGCTTCACGAGAGATCCTGATGTAAACACACTGACTACCTATATCTCAGTTAACTTGAGCTACCTGTAGGCATTGTAGATTTTTCAAATAATGTTATCATTCTCTCAATTATGACACGAGCTGCTGGGAAAAGAATACTTCCTAACACAGTCAATCAAATAAAAACTAAGAACAAGAACACAAAATTGATCTTCAAACTTGAAAACAGAGACTTAAGCACTCACATTCCTCCGGAAGATAAAACCATGTCAAAGACAAATGGTATGCATGATCAAGCATAGGCATTATTTCAGGTGGAAGTGTCCCAGCTATTTTTGTCTGAGACAGCAGCTTGTATGCCAATGCTTTATGAGGCATTTTTGCGCCATAATTGGAATGCAAGATTGCAAAAGTTTACAATTGATAAAAAAAGGACTTTCCACAAGTAATGGTAATGATATAAATACTGCAACAAACAGTGACATATAAAGATCCATGAATGCAAAAACTAAAGAAAATTATATTAGAAACTTACTTGCAAAACGACTTATGAATGGTTCAATTTGACCAGTTACCATGCCCGCCCCCCCCCTCCCCGCTCCCTCCCCGATTTGCATTTTTTGTTCTTGGTGGAGTATTCCCGACCCTAGGCATAAATGCAGAAAGAGACAATTCCCCACCCCGAGCTCCTGATCGACCTCATAAAACATGTTTTTGGGGTACATCCTTTTGAAAGCAAAATTGATTTCTGCACAATAGTAAAACAAAATGTATTCAGAGCTTTTATAAATGTGTTCTAGAGCTTATTTAGAGAAGAATAATACATGTATAAAGTAGTTAAAACATCAACAATAAAATTGAAAACAAAAATGAAGAAAAAAACTCTTAATTGAGCTCCCCCTGGATAGAACACTTCATAAGAACACTGGAATGAATCTCTGTTTATCTTTATATATTAAAACCCTTTTATCCATATTTTCAGATAATTTAATAAAGTCTATTTAGGTTGTCTTATCATATCATAGAACTAGGCTGAAGAAATATTTCTTTGTTGCTTTTCCAAAAAAGATCAATGCATTATATGCACATTCGAGTAAAAATTTAAAATACACCTTTAAAAAAGGCTTAAATTTTGATAGGTTATTCCACTCCAACCGCTCTCTGACAAATTCCTGCAATTTCCCTTGAGAATGTGTAGTCTTGAGGTCTGCAGGAAGCCATCTTGCAAAATGTGCAAGAAATGACATGAACTTCACAAAATAAGAGGTGGGGAGCGAAGTTATTTTTGATTTACCCCACCCCCTACCCCCAGGCCCAAAGGGCTGGATTTGTCCCGGGGGGTTGCCCGGAGAGGGGGGGGGGGGATGGTAACAGGTCAAATTGAACCATGCATTAGAAACATAAACGTTTTCATTCTTTCCTTGTCTAGTACCTGCCTCCTCCTCAGGTGCTTCATTTTTCACATGGTTTTGCATAGAGGCGAGCGTGAAACGCAAGTGACTGGTTACATGCAAATTTTCATTGAGAGAGAGACGTCTGGGTACAAGGCAGGTCTAGTACTGTTTCACAGGTACAAGCAATGGAAAAAGGTACATCAGAACAAAACAAACCTTGTGCAAGAATGAAGTGGTACAATCAAGGCACTGTATATAAGTTCTTACAGGTATAAATTACAATTTCGTGTCATATAATATGTTACAGTTAATTTTTTATCGCCAGGTAATTTTTGTTTTTCTTTGGTTTTTGGGTATGGTAATGCATGCTAATGAAGTTGAAACAAAAGAAAAAGAAAAACAACCTGAGATAAAAAATTAACTACCACATATACTTTACAACATAACAAACGTTTCGTCTTGTGCAGGAATTATTAAAGTGGTACAAGTAGCATTTCAAAGTGCGTAGGTTTTTTTGCTTTCCTTGTCGTACTGTGTTGTTCACCATCTAGCATGGTTATTTTGCTGTCATGCATTACCCGGGTATTAAATTAAACTGACTAGACGTATCCAGGCATTGCCCGTGCTACCGTCACTCGTCTGTTGAAACAGCGTACCTTCTAATCGCTTCATCGAGACAACCTTTGCAATATCTGTGACCACATCTAGTGAGAACTGGTTCTCGTAAAGGTAGATGACAAATAAGGCAGTGGAAATCCTCGAGTACGGCTGAAATAAATTCGTATTCATATCCAGAAGGCAAAGGAAGCAGAGGAACCATCTCCCCTTCCGCCATTGTGCTTCAAGTTGAGCTTCAAGTTCCTATCTTGAAGCAAGAGAGAGAACCCTGGGAACGAGGTATCGATCGTCCCCACCTTCCCCACCCCACAAATCCCCACCCTACACAGTTATCCCTACACCCTAAACACCCTACACACCCTACATGGTCATGTAAGCCGGGGTGAAATTTCACATTCAAGCGCCCAAATTCTAATTCTAATTCTAATCGTATAATCTCCAAAGGGTATATGAGGGGGGCGTAAGGGGGGTCCGAAAACCGCAAAACCGCACAGAAATACGCCAAAAAACCGCAAACCGCATCGGATTTTTTCCCGAATACCGAAACCGCGCGTACATGTAGGCCACAATATGAAAGCTGACGTCAGCAAGACTTGTGATATATTCTGACTAGGAGTAATCGGAGCTTAGGAGAGTGCGTTCGATATGTTTGTTAGGCATACAAATAGCAGTTGAGGCGAAAGGGTGGTTGCGATATCGATAAATATGATTATGGCATATTTTGAACGTATTAGGGTTGCGTACAGCGAAACCTCTATTTAAACTGTGTATCATAAGAACATTTTCAAAAGATATCGTATGGTTCGGCGTCAAGTGCTTTAAATCGGAGGAGACCTTGGCCAGAGTGCGTCGTAAATGGAACATTTTGTTTCACTGGCGCGAGTTACAGGGCGCAGTTGCTCAAAGGTCGATTAGTGCTTAACCCGGGATTCTTTTTCTTTCTTCAAAAACATTTCTTCGGATAATTTTCTCTGTTGTTTTTAAGAGCATCCAATCATCAACTTGTTGACAAAATGAATTACATTGAATTTACTGTTTTAAAAGCTTTCACATCTGAATTCAAACTTCGCACTAACCCTGTCAAAGCCTTCAATGGTACGAGTGTGCGGCTCACGTCAATAACTTTTCCAGTAATTTGGTCCAGCGTGTTGATTTCAGAGACTCGAGAGTGGCGCTACTGTGGGCTGGTTTATACGTTTTTCCTAATAAATAACATAGAGTTAAAGTGTTTGTTTGTCCGGTGCCGAAAATATCACAAGTCATGATCAAATGGCGCTGCCGAGCTTCACATCTCGGTAGATTTACTTTGTGGCACAAGGGCTGCCGAGCCACACAACTCGGTAGATTTACTTTTTGACACAACGACCGCCAAGCTACACAACTCGGTAAATTTGCTTTGTGGCATAACGGCCGCCGAACTTAACACGGTTTGATGCATGTACCAGGAGTCGCAGACGTTTTCCAAAGACAATGAAGGCTTAATCCAAAGTAAAATTTAACAGGAAACTTCTGAAAGACGAACGCTTTAGACGATTCAGCAAACACATATCGATGTACGCTTTACGAAGATTCAGCAAACTTTTTAAAAGATGAACGCCTTACGAAGACAGAATATCAGACCTTAGCAAACCTTTGAAAGATGAACGCCGAGGACACAAGAATCACCACATGGATTAGCGCGTCAAAGTGAGGCAAAACTTAAGCAAGCTCCTCAAAGCGAGGCAAATGTGTGTCGACGACGACGACGAAAATGCAATCTCAAAAAAACCTCCCTTATTAATTGCACAAGACACCCAATAATGCACACAACACCCAACACAAATTAGGGGTTGCGTTCTCGTACCTCGAACGCAATAACATTGTGCGTTAGTATTAAACATACCATCATAACGCTAACGATATATTGTACTTCACTATTATACTCTATTAACTACTAACCAAATGCCAAGTATGCTGGTCATGTACTTGAACGAGTATTGATATCTCCCTTGACTTTGAAAAACTCTGTCACTGATCCTGTACGTCTTACATTGGGTGACTGATTACTTTGGACGACCCTGTGCTAGTTGTGGAACGCGGAATAAATGTTTCTTCTGGAATTGTGACCTTCTTGTCTCGTAAAGAGTTCACGTTCAGTGGAGAAGACGATTGTTAAAACGCACAGCTCTTCTGAAATTCTCCCATTCCTTTCCTTCTTCATAGAAGATTGCCACGCAATTAACTTTTACGTCCTCTTCGCTTTCAGTTGCGACCTCGACGACCTCAATTGCCATCGTCGCGCATTGAATCAAAGCAACGAGAACACGACGTTGAACGGCTGTACGAGCTAACATCCGGCAGCTAATTTTTTTACGCATCACTGGCCAAAACGGTTAATCATATTAAGTATTAACTGGAAAAGGCCGTAACTGCAAACCACGGAGTTAAATTGTAAGCTGATATAATGAACCCTGATGCGTTGTAAAACAAAACACTTGGCTCGCGCTTGCAAAACAACGGGATGCCGACCGTTCTAAAGAGTGTTATCACCGCAGACACTTTTTTTTCACCGAAAACCGCGACTTAAATGTTGTAGTAACCGCCAACCGCTTAGTGTTTTGAAACCGCAATACCGCGAGTTAAAATAAAAATTATCGCAAAACCGCACCAAAAATAACACAAAACCGCATCACCGCAAACCCTTACGCCCCCCTCGTATATGCCATCACGGCAGATGTGCAGATGCGCATGTGCTTATATTAAAAATACAATATGTTGCGAGTATTTAGTCAAAAAAAAGCGTCAGCGTTTTTAAAGGTGGCACATGACGACCTTTTTGAAGCCTCCACCGACTGCTTTTCAATGACACTATTTGACCTATTTGGTAAGCAGTTCCAGTCTCTGATTGTACGTGCAATAAAACTATTTTGGTATTTGTTTGTTCTTGCACCAAGTTGAATGAATTTCGTAGGGTGGAATTGCCTACTGCCCTGTCGCCTTTTAAATAATATGTAGGGTGGAAATTGTGTAGCTGATAGACCAGAAAGCCACTTTCCTTCTTTTCTTGAGTGTTGGCCATTTCAAATCATTTAGAATTTTCGTGAGAGTTCCAGGAGTGGTGTTTTTTTCATTTTTAACAAAACGTGTCGCTCGTCTCTACACGCTTTCAATGTCTTTTATCTGTTTTTGAATATGCGGGTCCCATGTACAACATCGGCATACTCAAGCTGTGGTCTAACTAAAGCAAGATAGGCTTGCTCTTTTACATTTTCAGATCTACAGCTTGCAAGGGTTCTCTGTGGATGGTGTATTGGTATTCAACCGCGTTTCGGCGGTAAATCGCATAGCCACCTGAACTTTTTCACATGTGCAATCTCAGCTTTTAGTAAATTTGCATACTTCGTACATGCAGTTCATGAAGAGGAAAAGATAATTCAAAAGTCAGGTTTATTACCGAGATATCATAATTTTGGTACGGTGATAAAATAGAGGGGATTCCCTTCACGTAACGTCCCTAGCCAGCTGAGTGTACATCACGCCAAGAATTAAAAGCTCTAAAAAGAAAATGCTCGAGAATTGATTGAAAATCTTGAGTCAAACCTCTATGTATCACGGAATCGCCTGTCTCACCGTACCAAATTATCATATCTCGGTGAGCATTCGGAAGTCAGCCAAGCGCGGTCATTACACGCGTGCTGAACAAGAATGCGGTATCATGACAGACTTGAAACAATAGAAAGCTCCCAAAGCACAAGCTCACCCAAAATGCTCAAAATCTTCAATGTTTACTCAAGTTGAGGCTTATAGAAGATAATGTCACAGTTTTTCAACGACCATGAAATTCAGAATTCGGGTAGTTAGTTAATCAATTGTGGCCCTGAAAAAATTTGAAGGAAAACAAACTACGAATTTTTAAGAAAATGCGTTTTTCGTGAGAAGGACTCTGAAACCGTGACAAACGTCAACAAATAGCTAAAACTATGGTTTCTATATGTTTGCATTGCTCAAAATCGCGCGCATTTACGCGGCACTAAAACTTTTTGCTGACTTGCGGGACCCAGCTGTTATAAAGATCCCCAAAATAAAGGGATAAATCTCATAGTTTATTAGATATAATCGTGTAAAGTTTGCTTATCATTTTCACTTAAATTATGACCTAAGTTTGCAAACCACTGAATTTCTCGCATTGGGTCTTTGCGATTTTGGTAAAACTCTGTTCAACGCAAGACACCAATGCGCACTATACGTAGCCGGGAGATTTTCACGAAAAAATGCCGGCAACAGCAGAATTTCGACTCAGACCCAAAAGAGGCGTGGCACTATAACCACGTGACATTTACTCCGATCGCCCAAAATTTCATGCTATATTGTAGATTGATCTATGTGTTATCCATGCTATATGTTGGACTTACGATCAAAGTAAAGGTGGGGATACCAGAGAGATTCAAAGCAGGATGGTACCCTCCCAAAATAACTGGGTCGAGTCACCTTAAGTCCCTTCAAATTCATAGCTAATATAAGCCTCATGCTTTTCGAAGGTTACGCGACAGCGCCAAAGCTCATATTTCAAGCTCATCGATCATCGATCTGCATAATTGTCCATACCATACTTTGCCTCATCTAATAGCTACTAATTATATGTATACAGGTTTTTTATCATCTACCGATCAGCGTCAAACTGTCCCGTCGGTGACTCAGCAATAGGGACCTTAAGATCCATGGACGACGACGGCAGAGAAAACGTCGCTGAAAAAGTGAATTCGTGTTCTTTCAATCTTCATCGAGATTACTCTAAGTCACTAACTTTGTGAAATGTAGGCGAACCTTCCTAAAGTCGAATTTCTAAGAACCATATCCAAGTTCAGAAAGAGGGAGAAAATTTGGTCGTCGCTTATGTGCTTCTTTCCTCTGTACCACGTGAAATTTGGCATTTTCACGTCGTAGTAGTGCAGTGACGGCAAAGAAATGTAAAAAAAAGGGAGATGCGCGTGCAAAATTATTGTTTTGGTTATTAAACCTATTGCTTTTGCGACGTTCTCGTTGCCGTCGCCGTCGTCGGATCTTAAGCTCCCAAATGTCTTGTACATCCGGGTACTTCGACATCACCACCACAATCAAGAGCTAGGAGGTGGCCTAAAAGCGCCCAGGGCTCATTAGCAACTGAGCGAGGAAAACATTGTAAATACTTGGTACTAAATAAAGGAAATGGGGTATATTCCGATCGACATACGTTCCTTAGTCCTAAAATGTCGTAGCTCTTAAGCAAGCTCTCCATTTGGGAAAGTCGCGAGAAGTCACGCGAGGACCTTACGTGAGAGGTGATGCGAGTGCGAGGGGCGGGAAAAGTCGCTTGGCAAAACTCATAAAAATAATGAAGTTGAAGCACAAGGCCTTGTAAGATTGCGGCTTATCAAACTTAAGTGAATTAAATGCGATTATGCTTTTCTGTCGCTGTCTCAAGTTCGTGCCTATAATATGCGGGACATTCATGACCTCAATTAATATTTAAATGCTTTTTTTTCACTTTCTTTCTTGAAGACAAGTTCCCCTGTACAAGGTAAAGGAGATATGTTTTGGTGTGCTTAAGCAATAGCTTGTTATAACAACCAAGTTACACTTCCATTGCTGGAACACAAGTAATAGAATACCCCGGCTAATCTGTATTCAAACGTTGCAACTGTTTCTGAATGGGCCACCAGAAGTGGACGAAATTTTAACATTGTTGCCTTATTTTGATCAAGGACCTCGCAGCTTTCTGCCACAATGTTGAAGATATCACAGCTCTACGTTAGACCGAAGATAGTTAATCGAACTTTGTTTGTTATTCGTAAACTGATTTACATATAAGTTGAAACGTAAGAATCTTAGAGCCAGTTAATATTTAAAAGGAGTTGAGCCCGTTTTTAACAGAACCGAATTCTAAGCCGTTTTCAGTTCTATGCCAACGCTTTTATGTAAACACCAATGATCGCGAACAGTTTCATGAAAGCATATAGCGTATACTGGAAAAGCATTTGTCTTTTTGAAATAACCCACCATGGGCGAGATCTGGAGATCCAAAGATTTCTTAAACAGCCGTCTAAATTAGACTTCGTTTAAATAACCGACCCTTAGTATTTAATTGTATATGGGTACTATGAATTGGTGGTTTTGTGAGTTCATTTGACACACAAAAGAGCGCACGTTCCTATTCAGTGTTTGTTAGAAAGCTTCTAGGAAGTTGTGCTACTACACGTGCGATGAGTCAACTAAATTATTACGCGAATGCCTGTAATCAATAATTGATAAACTTTCAGTTGTGAAATGTCATCCTTAATTCAGTTAGCTAATCTCACAAACAGGTTAATAAATACTGCTGCCACATTTGGTGTCTTGCCAAACTGGATTAATATAAGTAACTTTAAACAAGATGATGAAAACGTCGTTGGAAAAGTTGATAGTTGTTAGAAGGAAAAATATCAAGTCCTTAGCAAGAAGCTATTAAAAAGCTCTCCAATTCATTGCAATGCTACGGTGGTTCGAAAAATGCTACGATGCCTAACAAAGATGAGTAAGAAATTGTTTTTCATGGGGTTTTTAATGCAGGTAGGACAAACTATTAAAAGATTAGGAAATTAAGATTTTGGAAGACTCTGCGGCAAATTATTAATTCGCTTCGTCTTATTAGAACTGGAGTTACGTAACAAACAGCATGATATAAATTGAATTGACCAAGTTGGTAACGTTAGATTTACGGGCATTGTTGGACACCTTTTGCCATGTTGCATTTATATTCACAAACTAAACATGATAGTTTATGCCTAAAACAAAAACACAATCAATCTTTGTGGGTCTATAATAACGATGTTGGTTTTAATTTTAAAACTCTGTATTTTCTGGTCATATTTTGGCGTGGTAAGTATTTAAATTACCCTAACACTTAGTTCAAATCCGAGGCATTTTTACAAGTAAAGATCATCGCTCGACTAAACATTTAGCATATTCGGTTGTAACAAAAATAAGATGCTACTCAGTAGATACTAATTAAATGATTCTGGCCGTATAGAAAGTTATAGTTACAGTGACATTCTGTTTTCTTTGATGAGATTTGTTCACGTACATATATCTCTCATTGTGTTCACTTCAGTTTTCTTTACAACGATGGTACTACAATTACAGCCACTCAAAATATTCAATTCTGATTCACTTTGCATATTTGTTCCAATAGGAAATTGTCATGTTACTTTCCAGGGCCCGTTTGTATTCCACTCTTCCCCGTTTTGACTCATAAAATCACGCATTTGATGAGCGTTTGAGGCACATTTCTTTCCTTTCTTACTGGTTTGAGTGATCATTAATTTTTTTTCTTCTTAAAGGTTGTAAGTGGGTACGGATCAGAGGGAAATTTGGTTATAAATTCATCTCAAGGTAAAATTACTTTTCTTGTCTTATGGAAAACTCGGATCTGGTACGAGTAAAACTTCTCGTAATAGTGACAATATAGCATCACTTAGGTACTTGACATTTTCATCCAAGAATAGAGGAACCCTGATAGTTTTTATTTCTGAAAAGCAGTTTTTTTTCCACGCCATGATCTGAGGCTTTATCTGAGGTTGTAGATAAAAACACATCTCTGCGCAGGCCATACTGATTTTTACACAGAACTTCTATCGTTGAAAGGTAAAAATACTGAACAATGCTGCATCGTATGTTGATCGACATAGCAACTCTACCTACCTACAGAAAAAAATTTGGGGTGGTTTTAATTTTGTCAATCCATGTCTGTGGACTGTATAACAGGCGTAAGTAATTTAAGTACGACTTTCGTTTCTGAAATTTCGCCATTTGTTTAAACGTCAAAAAAGCATAATCATATAATTCTGAAGACGGCGCAAACGTTCCTACATTTAAATTGCATCAATTTAGCTTTCTGGGACACTGCCCACCAACCCCTCCCCTAAGCCATCATTTTGCCTAAGTGAGAAGCAGGTGTTAATGTTAACTAAGGGGAGGGGTAGGTGGGCAGCTTCTTAGAAACCTAATTTTTATAGTAAGCATCTACGTTGTAGGTTTTAGAAAGTTATGGTTTAACGATTTTCCTCAGTAAGCAAAATCCTTGTCTTTAAAATTTGGTTCTACAACAGGACTTCTTTTATTGAGTTATAAGAAGGGACGTTGTTCTTGAGGCTATTGCGTCACCAAAAAAATTAAACTTTTACAGAAGAAGGCAATGTCATGCCACATTCATGAACAGAATAAATAAATGGATGAATCTGTAGGACGTATACGTGTTCCAATTAAATATCAACTTCCCACGAAATATAAATTTCAAGATATGAGTAAACATACAATTTAGAGCAGGTATGTATAATTATTTTTGTCTACTGATACATCCTGGCAAAACCACCCGTTGTCAAGTCACCGTGAAACATTAATT
This sequence comes from Porites lobata, assembly GCA_942486035.1. Classification (NCBI taxonomy): domain Eukaryota; kingdom Metazoa; phylum Cnidaria; class Anthozoa; order Scleractinia; family Poritidae; genus Porites; species Porites lobata. Next base: position 17,648 of record CALNXK010000236.1, on the reverse strand, counting down.
AAATGACTCGGGTGCGATAGAGGTGTAACCATTCAGCTTTAAAGAGATTTAAAGACTTACCTTGCAAGCTTTAGTATTGTCTGATGACTTTAAAAGTTGCTTTAAATTACTTCCCGCGATTTCTTCTAACCGAAACGCTAAACACAACTGAATAACGGTCAGTATGCATATGGGCAAGCTTGACCTGTTACAATATAATTACACCTGAACGAGCAACTTCCAGGGGCTTATAGCTAAATGCGCTTTAAGACGTTGCTTGAAATTGCATGAGTCGCTGTTTAAGACTTTAAAATCGTGCACCCAGTGTGTAAACCTCAGAATGCATGATGTATTATAATTAATCGTAACTTTCTTTCAAGTATCAAATGCGGTGTCCAAGACTAAACAAAGTTCAGTATTGACACGGAAAACCTTTATTATTTAGACAAGGCAGACTATTGCTAATGGAAGTCGGGGACACCTGATATGAAGTAACATAACCAAACAAAAAAAGCCTATCAATTGTTTGATAAACTTGGCTGCTTCAGTTCCTTTCAAAATCTCCAGCTCAATTCTAAGACCTTTCGGTTCAAATTTAATCGGTCGACGATAATTTAATCAACCAATCTCATTTCTAATTTGAACTTGTTTGGCCTTGTAATGATCCGTTAGAATTAACAAGATTTCCTTCGGTGTTTAAGTAAGTCACTCGCATAACACTTCTGAAACGCCCTCTCGCACGCAACTTTAATTACAAAATAGGTACTAAGCTATATCTATAAGCAGTCGCGGATACAGACCTTCCGATAAGGGGGCGGGGGAGGGGGGGTGTCTTAGAGCCTCATTTGGTCTAAAAATAAAGGGGGCCCCTCCCCTGGATCCGCCACTGATAAGGCTCCTATCATTGCTTAGTCAGGGTAGTTTCGTAGATGAATTCAGGGGCACCCAACGAGAATATAGTTCAAAAGCACTTAAACATAGCATTGTTAAACGTATTTTAGTATTTTAGTATTTAAACGGTAGATAAAGGCATATTTTTTTAATCCCCTAAAAATTTTTCATCTGTTCGGATTTCCTAGCTGAAAGTCTAGTGATCCGATTATAGGGATCAAAACTTACCTTTTCGAAAATTTCAACCTGAAAAAAGGCTCCCGAAAATTCTAGGTGACCTTTTTAGGGTAAAAATCCGTTAAAAATACGCAATTATACCATTTTTAAGATGTTCGAAAATCCTAGGAGAGACAGGCAAGCAAGAAATTTTACAACAAATGTTCCGAAAATTCTAGATCTCAAATCGTCTTCCGAACAGATATTTTTCCGAAAATTGTCGTTGGGTGCCCCTATGAATTTTTCATATACCTCTCTCTCAATCGCCTCTCCCTTCGTTCACTTTTCCTTTTATTGACTGAGGCCTGCTATCACTGCTCAGCTAAAACTTTCCTAGTTTTCCTAGTTTTCTCTCGAATAAAAAATATAAACGAGAATCACACTAAACAAGAATCCATTTCTCGATTTTCATCGGATTATCTTCGCCCAAACCTAGTCCAAATGAATCCGAAAAATCTAAGAATGCGAACCTCTTCTTTGATCCCCCAAAGAAACGTACCTCTAGGAAACGTGACTAAAAAGACATTTATTACATTTCTGGGTCGATTGAACCGGTAGGGAAAGAACAAAAATAGGTTGTAGAGTAGAATTCAGAGAAAAAATTACCACCACAGGAATCTGTAAATAATTCAAGTGAAGATAATTGGAAACACTATTTTACAGTTGTACGATCAATACCCTTGCCTTGGAATGCATGAGGTACGCTCTAATCATGAATGAAGGGGTTTCTTTCTAAAGAAACTGAAGTGTTGCGAGGGTGGGGAATAAAATACAAAGATTTAGTTGAGAGTTTCGTCAAATGAGTTGATTACATTTGACCCCCTTGCTAACTCAAACCTCGCGTTAACTCGAACCAAAGTCGATTTCCCCTGGATTTCCTCTATATAGACTTTCTGCAATTTTACCCTCGGTAACTCGAACCTCCCGATAATAACTCGCACTTTTTTTCCATTTCCCTAGAAGGTTCAAGTTATCAGGAGTCAACAGTTGGTAGATTGGCCACAGTAGGAAGATCAAGAAGCTCAGTCGAGCGCTAGCCTTTCGTCAAAACGAATCACCAACAGCTAGCTCTCCAATTGTTATCTTTTGTATCTCCCAATCTACCCCATCAACTTGGTTGATGAAACCAACATCATGGTTTTAACATGTTTAATACAAGCCTTGTTTTCTTTACAATGAAAATAATGCTGAAGAACAACACGATTTTTGATACAAAACCATACGATTTGTATCGGAACAAGATCAACTCGGGTCTCGATTACATCTTCAAATGTTAACTGGATCTACTATAATGTGTAGTTTGTAACTTTCAGACTTTATTTCTTGACAGCTTATTATCATTTCTGCGAGTTCCCTCAACTGCCAGTCGCAGTATATCCATTCAACAACGAAACTGGCGTAAAAGATGTCTCGCCGCACAAGGGAGAAGGTATCTCAAAAGGCACCCTATTCTCCCAAGGCATTCATGGTGAGCTAGGTGGTTCCATTGAAGTCCAGGGCCACTCGGATTCCTACATCGAGTTAACCAACACCGGAAACCTGGACACGAAGGTCTCCATCACCATCTTGCTGTACGTGTACCCGTTAGGGAGGTCTGGTCCTATTGTAAACTATAAGAGAGATGGTCACGGAGTCCAGATTTATGAGACTAGCCGCAATGGTAAAGGGACTCTAGGCGCACGAATCAACCCTCGCGATACCGTGAGGTATCAACCTGAAGTCTACAAGGCTAGAATCCTTGGGTTTAACAAGTGGCAATTCATTGGAGTGACTTATAATGGTTCCTCAGGGGTTGTTAAATTGTGGCACGAAGGACAGGCAGTTGCTTCTCGCCGTTATGATAGGCTGGCTGATATCGCTACGCAGTTTGCTGTTCGCATTGGGGCTCGACAAGGGGACACAGGGGAATACTTTAGCGGCAGATTGGCGTGTTTACAGTTCTACTCTACAGCTCTAACTGTGCTGCAAATCGAAAAGGCACGGATAGCATGCAAGCCCTGTAAGTATAAAAAAATGCTTGTCATAAAGACAAACTACTTACTGCAGAACCGAACGAATTGAAAGAAACCATATGAGCTGGGCCCACTATTGTCAATGCACAAATTTAATACGTTTGCCAATCTCAATTCAAATGTGTGCATCGCTTAACAGCCGAAAAACCTACCAAAGTGCTTCTCACAACCCCAGTACCTCATAACCTTCACCCTAGCATTGATTTGTAAATACCGCACTACTTTACACTGATTCCACTATTGGACCCACTATTGCTTATGCACAAATTTAATGAGTTTGCCAATCTCAATCTAAATGTGTGCATCCCTGAACAGCGGGACAAGCTACCAAAAGTGTTTTTCACAACCCTCAGCACCTCATCACCTGCGCCCTTGCATTGATTGGTCAGTACAGCACTATTTTACATTGATTCCACTATTGGGCCACTATTACGGATGCACAAATTTAATGAGTTTGCCAATCTCAATTCAAATGTGTGCATCCCTGAACAGCGGGACAAGCTACCAAAAGTGCTCTTCACAACCCTCAGCACCTCATCACCTTCCCCCTGGCATTGATTTGGATTGTAAGTACAGCAATGCTTTAGCTTATTTCTGAAAGATGTCATTCATCGCAGTTTGAGATAATATAAAAGTTTTTTTTGTTTCAAGAGAGTCACTTTACGAGACCACTATTTTGTAATAAGGCATGTTGTCTGCCACGCAAGGCTCAAACAATGCCTGTTCAGTATACCAAAGCTTGTTTATTTTTAAAGGACGTTTTCATTGTTATTATCTATCAGTTGAACCTGTGAGCGAATTAAAGATAGTGGTGCGGCATAAAAGCAAGTACGTCGAAGTAAATGAAACCATCACGATAGTGGTTATCAACGACAAGAACGTCAGCTTTAGCGAGTACAAGTATGATCTCGGGGATGGAAGTCCTATCGTTATCACAGACCAGGACACCATACATCATAAGTACTCAAAACACGGAGTTTTCTCTGTGGGAGCTACAATATACAGCCGTTGCAGGAACGAATCATTACACATCAGTACGTCTGTATCTATAGAAAAACCCATAGTGCTTTTAGGAAATCTGACCCTTGTGACTGAGCCTGTACCATTTCCATCTCCACTTTCGGCCGTTCTGATATCAGATCAGGGCACAGATTTTAAATGTTACTGGAATCTCGGCGATGGCCATCAAGTAGAGACAGACTTTGTCAATCATGGAACAAAACACAACTTAACGTATTCGTTCAACGGCACAGGGGATTACTACTTACATGTTAGTTGTGTGAACAGACTAAGTCAAGCCAATACTTCAACAATGGTAATCGTACAAGCACCCATTTTCGGGCTTGCTATCGAAAGAATAACTCCTAAAGGTTATCTGGAGCAGTTTAAAATCACATGGCTTGTCCAAAGTGGGAGTGATATTCAATACACTGCGAGCTTTGCTGGACAGCAGCTCAAGACCTTTAAAACAATAAACGAAACTTACGGTCGGGCATGGGTGCAATCAGACAATCACGTGGGTCTAGGGTGAACAAAGCATCATAGTTTCAGCATCCAATAAAGTGACTGTAACTCTGCGTAGTAGAGGCGCAGTTCGCATAGAGAAACAAGTGGAACCATTCTCCCCAGTTTTGTATCATTCGAACAGATACATTGAAGTTAACGAGTCTTTCGTTCTTTTTATGACACACACCAACGTGGAGAACGGTGCAAATCCATATACAGTGTCGACTTGGGGATGGTAGAAGCCCGATTACAACAGGAAATTTGAAAACAAACTTGAGTTATTCAACCTATGGAGATTTTATGATTACCATAAATGCGTTCAACAACGTTTCGGTCTACAACACCTCTATCTCGATCAAAATTCATAAACCCGTTTTGTTAGTAGAATATCTCACCCTGTCCACAGAACCTACAGTATTCTTGCAGCCCACGATAATAACTGCCCACATAAGAAGGGCTTCCGATGTTATTTGCAATGCTTTATTCAGCGACATTCCTAACTATAGCCAAATATATGACCTTCGTGGAGAATCCTTCTGGGATCCAGTGAGCGGACAAAACAATGTTTCGAACAACCCACCTGAGGTGACATTCACTATCAAGCGCAATTTTTCTGCAACTGGCGTTTATTCTGTGACAGTCACCTGTCAGAACCGTCTCAGCGAAAAGACATCAAACATCGACGCCATAGTACAGGAGCCAGTGACTGGCGCACGCTGGATCCCAAATGAACCGACCATACTCAAACCCAATTAACATTACATTGGAAATAACACTGGGAACTAACACCTCCTTTAAAGTATCATTTAAGGGTTACAGCTTTACCCACAAAAACGTCGGACAAAGGGCTTTTCACATCATCTATCAAGATATTTATCGGTCGGTGGGTTTTCATCAATTTACATTAACCGTTTGGAACCGTGTCACCCAGCCGATTGTTCTCCATGGTTATGCGATCGTGGAGATTCCCATCCACGGTCTTGAGGCATATGTTATTGGAGGGCCACATGGTATTGAGGTAAATGAAAGTGTGAACATTGGTATCAAATTGAAAAACGGAAGTAATCCAGAATTTCTGGTTGATTTTATGGATGGGGCGAAGCAACTGTCACGAGGAAACATACTGTTGGGCATAAGTTCAATCCTCATTCTCTGTATGTAGTGAATATCACGGCGAGAAACAATGTCAGTCAGGAAGTCACCCTGCTGAACATCCACGTTGTTAAACCGGTCATTCCACTTCAGAAGGTTTCCATCAGTTCGTCACCCACTTCTTTAAGCAACACAAGTGATATCCTCCTTTACTTGTCGGAAGGTTCTGATTTCTTTTGCGTCTGGCAGTTCGGGGATGGGTCCAGCCTGAATTCCAGCTATCAGCGACTTGGCTACTATTCTGACGGCAAGACGACAGACAAACGACCTTTTCAAAATCTGACATTTATTGTCCAACACACTTACACATCTACAGGAATTTTCCACATATCCGTTAAATGCCAAAACCGCCTGAGCTCAGAATACGCTTCTGTGCCAATCGTTATTCAAGCCCTTGTTAAAGGGCTGAACATCACAAAGGTTCCTGTACAGATCGTCGGCCGAGAATTTCCAGTCTATTGGACCTTATTATCAGGAACAAACGCAACATTTGAAGTCAATATTTCTGGAGCAAGCATCAATTTTCTCCACATGTCTGAGCTATGGGGTTTTTGTTCAGGTGGTCCTCGCCAATCCTGGGAAATATGTCATTCGGGTAGGAGCTCGCAACCTGGTAAGTCCAATTCAAACCAGGTCAGCTGTGATCCTGGCGGAAGTTCCAGTTGGAAGCCTGACTGTTGACGTCTCCTTTGAGTCACGGGACCTAGAAATGGACCAAAATGTCACCTTCACTACCCAAGTCAAAACAGGCACAAATCTTGTCTATCTGTTTGACTTTGACGATGGCAATAAGGTTAAAAATTACGTTGGAAAAGTAACGCACAAATACGGTTACAATGATGTTTACGAGTCAAGGCCTAACGTGAGTTATGAAGTTCTTGCGACGGCTAGTAACAACGTCTCTACTGTTAAAGTTTCAGTAAATGTCACAGTACATAAACCAGTCCTCCCACTTCAGAAGGTAAAGCTGTCTGCGTACCCATCTAATGTCTCTGAACAAGCGCCGATTATTCTTATGATCGACCAAGGGTCAGACTTTCATTGCATCTGCGACTTTGGAGACGAAAAGATACCACGAAACTTAAAACTTGCGAAGAAGGTATTTTTAGGAGAAGATAGGACGCCCACAGAAAACTTTCGAAACCAACGTTATCCAGTAAGGTATGCATACGACAAAGCATCAAAATATCGACTTTTTATCGAGTGCAGAAACAGACTGAGTTACACGAACACCACAGAAGAAATTATTGTGCAAGACCCAATCAGAAATTTAAAGATCTTTGACATTCCTGCGATACGGTTTAACGAAACGTTTGTGATATCGTGGGAAATTGCGAATGGTACCGATGCTGAATTCCAAATTACCTTTGCAAACTTGACTTTTGCATTATTTGGGGACAATAGAGCGGTTACTGTATCACCTGATCACTATAAAACGGCTGGTATTTTCAAAGTTGTAGTGGTTGCTCAGAATCTGGTGTCGTGGACTGCAGCCCAGAAAACTGCAGCCATTCAAATTCCCGTCCAATTTGACAAAGTTATCGCCAGTTTACCACAACCCGGTGGGTCTTATGCTGGCTTCGGTCTCCTGGGGACTACTTTCCCGTGCTTGTCGTTCCATCATGTTCGAAGTTCTGGCCAAAGGAACTAACTTATCATGCGAATGGAAAATGACGATGTTGACCAGCAACTCGGTTCTAAATGTCTTGTTTCGCTCAAATTCTACCAGGTTGGGGCACACAATTTGTCGGTGCTGATCAAAAAATATGGTGAGTGAGGAACACGCTAACATCACAGTGATTATTCACTACGCCATTGAGAATGCCACATTACAAAGCAACAGTCCTAAAAACTCAAGCAGCCAGTCGAATTTCACCTTAGTGCCAAGCAGCTAGGCACAGAGTCCTGCTTTTTTCTGTTGATTTTGGAGACGGAACTCATTCCTTATATGGTCATCCAGGGTGCAAAGTAACAAGCGCAACATCAGACCTTATGGTCATACCAGCGGTTGAGAGCGTCCAGTTTAAGCATGTGTATGATGAAGTAGGAGAGTACGTGGTAACGTTAAACGCCTCAAATGCAGTGTCTTTTGTAAAGCTTCAGACAGATGTGGAGGTTGTGTATGCTCCTTGTGCAAGCCCAAAAATATGGATAGAACATCTCGGTGCTAGCTCTAACACGGCTGCAAGGTCATTCCGCTATGACCCCTTCACTGTGCACACTACGGTACAGCTTGACTGCGAGAGAACAAGCAAAGGTGGAATTTAATTGGCAATTAATCTCACACGACCAAAACGGGGTTCGAAGCATCCATGGGGCCAACATAATTAGAACTGAAAAGAGAACTCAACATACCTAGAAAAGGACTAAGGTATGGTTTATATGAAGTGCACTTTACTGCACGGATGGCGCTGCCTGATACTGACAAGTACCGCAGTACAGATATTGGCTTCCCTAAAGATTGTTCCTTCGCCACTAGTAGCAAAAATTGACGGCGGTAATTTGATCACCAGGGGGATTTGGTAAGGAAATCAAGATAGAAGGGACTCAGTCGAACGACCCGGATTTGGAAACCGGACAAGATTCTGGTGAGTATTCAGTCGCCGTCTCCTTCTCCTTTTTCTTTGTTTTTGGTAAAATTGTGGTACCGATATAAAATCGAACCAACAAACCTAATTACACCCTGCCGGCTCAGGGAGGCCAAATTTGTTTCCTGGCCTGGCCTCGTTAGGGAGCAGGGATAAAAAGATACCAAAATCCACTTGACAACGATACTATGGCGATGGAGGAAAGTAACACTTATACTTGATTTTGAGCCTTTTGAGCGCTGAAAACTCGAAAGGAAGCACAGTATCTTCACTTAGTTTGGTATCTGGAACTTTGAAGAAAGACGTTTTAAGTGTTGTAATGCTGAGAATGCTGCTGAATGCATTTGTAAAACAGTTTCACTTGGCTAATTAGAAAATCGAACCTCTTTCTACTTCCCAGGTCATTTCCTTATTTCATTGTTAATGAACCACATGAAATAAAGCGACAAGCAAGGTTTGACTCGGTGGAGCCGCCCTTGAAATGGGCCAACCTTCTCTTTTTCAGGTTTACATTACACTTGGTTATGCAGAAGTATTCACACTCAATTCCCTACAACAGTTTATCCAAACATGACCCTGCGATGCCCGTACGACACAACAAAAGAAACTAGCAGCAGCTAGCAGTGCAAACTCCAGAGGCTGCTATGGTGACGGACAGTTTATCTTTAATGGTAATAAGCGGTACACTAAGTCTTGACACTGCCAAAATGATAGAGAAGGAGACTTACGTAGTATTTTTAATCGTACAAAAAAGGAGGAAGGACAGCTCAACAGTATCAAGTCATAGAAGTTGTGACAGGTGATCCACCAGTGACAAAAAATTGAGTAAGTGATTATAGTGTCCTTCGATTAATGCGTTGTTTTGGGGTAACCCATTTCAAAATATTTGGCTTAAAAAAAGAGAAAATACTCAGTTATACTTGACTCACGATTAAGGTTGCTTTGGGCACTGGCAAGCAAATCATTGCAGTGAGTTCCGTATGCACCAATGTCCAATGCCCAATTGTCAAGCAATATAATTGAATTAGGTACATGCGATACTACAAGTGTTTATTTTATTTAAGGGATGCGACAGGCAGTCTTTGCAATCGCACTACCTTGATTAGCTCAATTAACCAAGTCAGCAGTTATGCAAATCTTATGTTAACAAAACGTTTGCTGCCCGAATTGTTGTTGCAATAGCCTTTTACAAACCTTATCAACCAATTATTTCAAACAGATGTAAACAAAATTGCGCAGATAAAATCAATCCGTCACAGAGACTCGCACTTTTCGCGACCTGTTTTGAGGGATGCATTGGGCGACTGATCTACGAATGGCAAATTTACAAAAACGTCAGTAGTGACTCCACTGAATCCTGGGGCTTGTGCAAGACATCAGGCAAAGCGAAGTAAAGGATCCTAGTGGTCCCGTATTCACGGTGCCCAAGGATGTGCTTGAAGGAGGTACCGGGTACCGTATTCGTCTCTACAGCCGGAGAGAGAAAGGTGTAAGAGGGAAGACTGAAAGTATGCTACTGACGAATGAGGTACCTCGAGCAGGGGCCTGTTTTGCTTTCCCCCTGAGGGGAAATGCACTCATGACTAAATTCCATATTTGGTGCGATGGCTGGACCGATGCAGACATGCCCTTGAGCTACAAATTTTTCTATAAAAACGAAGGAAAGCTGGTGCTGTTTTACTACGGACTTCACAACTTCACACGCGCAGAACTGCCACTTGGAGACCCAGCTAATAATTATACAATTGAAATTGAGGTGAAAGTGTTGGATTTCTACAAAGGCGAAGCCAACTATTCTTTATCTTTGCAGGTAAGATGTTTGTTTTATCAGACTTGAAGGAATATGTACCTAAATGATTCATAAGTTTGAAATTCTCAAGCGCTCATGTTATTGTCTTAATGATGTAGTCGGTAGAGCCAGACATGAAAGAGGATGAACTTGGTGATAAGCTGGCTGACATGACATCAGGCGAAAACAGCGACTTAGGAAAATTGGTGAGCGTGGGAGACACACAAGCGGCCCTGAGACTCGCTGGTGCTGTCAACTCATTGCTTAATGCGCAGAGCACAAAATCTCCATCTAATGATACTAAGGATATTAGTGCAAGGAAAGAAAAAAGAAAAGCGGTGCGAACAGCAATTGTTAAAGCGGCGACATCACTTCCGGTGAACAGCCTGGATGGATTACAACAGTCTGCCAATATGATCGCAGGTGCGTCGAAGTTTAAAGATGAAACTTCGACTGCGAGCATGGTAAGAATAACTTAGCTTCAGCACTACTGGGCAATTTTGGCTTCCCGAAATCTTACTGATTTTCTTTATCCACAGAAAAAAATCACGCCTTATTTATCTTATGGTTACAAGGAAAGGCCTTATTAATGGACATATTCAGAAAGCATAGGGCGAGTGAAGTAAAAAGAAGAGAATATCAGCCTTTTGGCTCGCAGACAGTGATTTGCCTTTAGTCTTCTTCTTTTAGGCCTCGTTACTTAATCGTTTGATTAGTGCTAAGTTGGAGCAGCAAATACAACCTACCACGATATTTAGTGGGGCAAATTACTTCCACCCTAATCCTCCTTTCCAACGCACAAAGAAAACCTTAACAAAATTCTTAAGAAAGCTGCTTCATATATTTTACTTAATTTTTATTAGCATGATCAAAACTAATGAAAGAGATACTCATACAAAAACTTTCTTGTTAGAACGCATCAACGGCGGCCTTTGAAGAATGTCAAAGGTATTAAAAAGCCAGTTCTGACGATTTAGCGGGCTTTGATGCAGTGGTTAGCGGTGCCGAGCCCTGTTGTCAGGAATGGGATACGTTCTAAATGCCGCTGGGAGCTCTGTGATGGTGAAGCCCCAAAAAGGAACGCCACGGCGCACCTCCTACCTGTGCACCCTATGATTTTTACTTGCACGGAACCTAAGCAAGAGGCAACTGGAAATTCTACGGATGAAGAGGAAACTGTAGAACTTGATGAGGAATCTTCAAAGGTTTGCTGCAATTCGTTCTAATAGACCTTTTTGGTTTGTGTGTTTTGTCCTCCCATTGTAGACCACGTGATAGTACCTCAGAGAACTGTTTCTTTCAAATGTCGTCCTAACCACGTGCACATGTTTTATAGAAGAAAGAGAAAAAGGTAAATTCCTTTGAGATCATCATGTGATCTGAATTGGAAAAACAAAACATAAAAGCCAAAAAGGACTATTCAAAGACCGTTCTGATGAAATAACGGGGCAGTTAAACAGAAAAAAATAATTTAAACTTCACGCATCGCGTAGACGAAAATTTCAATAATCCACTAAATGTTGTCTTTGAAGAAAAGCAACAGCGTTCTGGAGAGTCCATCTGTAACATGAGTCAAGGGTCTTCAGTTTCCCGGCTAATTATAAATTCAGCGTCGAGGAAAAAATTAAGCAAATCAGAGGAATTTCAGCGATGGCGCAAGTGTAAAACGTAGAGTGTATATATGGTTGAAGAAAATTGAAAATGAAGATAAGGACGCACTGTGTAGACGAACAGCTGCCATACTGGCTCGAACGCTGTTTGCGATCTTTATCGGAAAAGGAATCTAAAAAAAAAATTAAGGTTTAAGTCCAATTGACCACTCCAGAACATACCATGGCCCCAAGAGAAACTGAAAACACTGATTATGCAAAATTTTGGGGTAACAAACAAAGAGCATTATGGTATGTTATGGTATTTTATGGAGTGGTCAATTAACAAATAAACAACAATTGTTCATAGTCTATACTCATACAGCCTCATAACGTCAAAAATGTTCGAATCACTACAAAGCGGAGGAAATACAAGTCTCCAATGGCTTCGCTACAAAGTTTTCAAATCTTCTTCATTGCTATGGTCTATAGTATAGACTAGAAAGTTCGTTTTTTTTTTAGAGTCCATTTTCAGTGAACATTCCCGGAAAATCGGATGTGAGAGACAGAGAAAGCACCATCGTTATGTCATTTCTATGGTCTGTGCTCTCACAAACCGTAGTTCTCGACCAAAGACCGCGCAAGTAATAACTTAGTTATTGTAAAACACCGTGTCACTAAATTGTAGTCAACGAAGGCTTCTACGTAATGGCTTCCTGAAATATATCATTTATTTATGAATACCCTACAGAGCCGAGACGCAGCTAACAACATCTTGAACATGCTCGGGGTGTTGGCGGTTCTGTTCTGGAAAATAAACTTCGGGGAACAGTCCAGTGTTATCTCACTGCAAAGCTGAACATAGCAGTGGAACGTTCTGAACCAGATTCTTTGGGGGCTCCGCCATAGGCGACAGGCTAGCCGGGTTCCAGATGCCTTCTGCTGGGAAACTGTTTTCGAGTAACGTTGATGGCACAGTCGACAAAGAGGTAAGTGCAAAAAATAGATGGTGTGAATAAAAATTCCGTTTTTTAATACAGAGCGCGACAGAATATAACTCATGGGAGAAGAACGAGTGGAACACAATATGTCCATTTAAACAAGCGATCAGTTAAAACAAAAAGGAAAATAAAGGGAGTTTTGACGGTGATCATCGTATTATTAGAGAGATTTGGTCACGCTCACGGAAAAACCACAGACGTTAGTTTAAAGTTGAGAATGTCTTAAAAATAGAAAATGAACAGATAAAAACTGTTCAAAACAATATTTATGGATGAAACTAACGTGAATCTGCTACTGTAATTGTTTTGTTTAAGTAATAAACAGTAAAAAGACAAGTAGAGGGGAAAACTTGGTCAAATGGTACAATTTACGTTTGCCGTAACATGACTCTAAATCTCGTTAATATTGTTCATACTGAGGTTGTGCCGTGGAGATAGCCGTCTTTAGTATTCACCAATCAGTGGATAGCAATTTTCGCGCGTTCTGAATGGCTCCCGTAACTCAGAATATCCTCGGATATTCACTGTTTTGGGAAGGATTCACAATGGCTTCTAGTTTCGCGACAGTTTCGAAAGATGAATTTTAGCGGTAAATGAAGTAGCTGTACCAACAAATACCAAGAAAGAGACAAAATTTGGCTTGTCGGTGTTTACTGGTCGGTAAAAATTTCTTACAGAATTTTCTCTAAAATCATAAAAATGGTCCCCAGAAACACTGTCAATTGAAGTGTAAACAAACTCGCCAAGTGACGCCTTTTATTTACAAAAAACCTTTTGATTTTTATCCAGCTGATTTCGTAAATACTAAAACAACTATACCCCTCAGGGTCGATGAACAGCGCCAGATATATAATATCGCACCACTGTTCACCTCCCTTCGGGATAGTTTAACCTGCGTGGCAGGCGTTAAAAGAAGGAGAAGGGGAAATTTGGGCGCGCGCCTAAATGCCTCCTTCCCCTCCCCTTCTTTACTCTCCACCAGGCAAGGACAGTAATAGAAACGGTCTAAAACAGGAATCCTGGTCTGCATGAATGTACGAGTGAAATAACCCTCTTGCGCCTCCCAGTGTGTTGTTAGCTTGTGTCTCCATTTCCCCCTCAGATGGCAGCCATGAATGAAATCCCCTACGTGGGGCAAAAAGTCTTCAGACATTTCGGGAAAAGTTGTGAGTCTTTTTCGTTCAAAAAGCAAGGGGTAAAAAGCTGAAAAGTCTCTAATCTGAATGAAGATGATCCAATGAACATTTTCATCCCAAAGAGATACTCTGTTGAACCGCCAAAGTCATTCGTCTATAACAGCTCTTTACACCACGGATGGCGTGTTCATAAACTGGTGATTGATAAAAATGGCACCGCAGTGAACGTTGAGGTTGGGTTAGTTGGTTCTGACAACAATTTGAAGTGTACGTCAGCCGAGCGAAATTCCTACCGTTACAAAGTTTGACTTTTGAAGCGTCTCCCAACAAAACGCAGCACGAACCATGCCAATCTGTTTCTTCATGATGATTCCCCAAACACCACAGAGGAAAGAACGAACGCTTCGCAAAGAGGTAAAAATCATCTGGAGAGTACGCTAACTTGACGAAAACGTTAAACAGCTCGAACATTTGGGGCATCATGAAGAACCGACTTGAAGATTCAAGGTAGCGAAGTATCACTGTTTCTTCCTCAAAAAAAGACCTGTATATTGGAACTTACTACATAGGAATTAAGTTTACAGAAACGCCCCAGGGTCCTGGCTGTTACTACGAGTTACAACATCACCTACACGCTGCGGACGTTTAAATCAAGATGCTTATACTGGAACGAGGGCTTCAAAAGTGGAAGAGTGATGGTTGTCAGGTAAGAAATAAATCAGTTGAACATGGGCCATGATTTAATAGATTTCCCAGTAAATAATTTTTTTCAAAACATAACGCAATGACCTTGCACGTGTTAGCGATCTGTGTACAGGGTCTCAGTAATTGGTATGTGTGGTATGAGGGTATGAAGAAATTGTGGTTACCGGGTCAAGTTAACCTTATATTAATTAAGGTAACAACTTTGGAAAGTTACTCACTCACTTCACATATCATATTTATTTAGAAGTCGGATAACCTTACTAAACAACCTGTACAATCTTGTCATCTTGAAATCCCCACTGTTTAGTTTGGTATATTTTTGTCTAGTGAGAGCGCAGAAGTACCTTTGGCTGTTCGTCACCGTCAAACGCTTTTTTATTTTAAAAGAAGAAACAGATGAAGAAGACATTTTAAAATGTTAGGCCCGTTTCAAATGTCTTGCAATTTATTTCACCCATAATTGGCATGAAGTTAGCCTTCACACGACGTCTAAATATTGTCCCTACCAAGTAATTAGGCTGAAAAGCTATGTCTTTCCTGAGTAGTTTCTGAATAGGGTTTACCACAGGTAGAATCAGTCGTCGTCCAACTCATGTATCGAAATATATCTCATATACTTTTCTCTTGGCCTACCAACTGGATCTGGTTCGAAACTACGACGATAACATACAAGACGTGAATCGGGCCTACTCACTACCGTTAACACGACTAACACGGCTTTTAACCTTCTTCAAAATACAGAATCTTAATATCTTTATCTAAATGCAGGTTAGTAATTTGACGAGCATTACTCAAACTCACTGCCGTTGTACACATCTGACTGCATTTGGTTCAATGATGGATGTGGCGCCAAACCCGATCGACTTCAGCGCCGTAATGGATGGTTTTAGTTCAATGTTTGAAGCTTCAAATTTACGGTCTTCTTTTTGTTCTTGTCATATTTCTTATTTATGTTTTGGTCTTGGTCTGGGCTAGAAAAGCTGACAAAAAGACTTGCAACAGGTAACGCATTTCTTATTGGAAACATTTAACGCAACCGTGGTGACGCTTGGCAAGGTTGTGACATTTAAGAGGGTCAATTTTTACTACCAGGTTAACTCTCCCCACCGCTCCGAGTTATTGTAGTTAAAGCAACGCACATCTATAGGAGGGCTCTATCTCCCGTTTTGCAGAATCTACCCCGTTCGGCACAAGTCGCGATCCGCCAAATATCAAAGTTCCCCAATCAAAACTTTTTAAACTATTGATGTCAGGTAAGGATTTCTCAAACCACTAATTAAATGTCTCTGGGCTTTAATATTCCTTAATCATGCAAAACCAATGGATTAATTTTGATTCCACCACCCTCGCCCTCTTGCCCAATTGAAAACACATGCAGTCAGCCCTGATCTCTAAAAGTCAGCTTTAGAAAGGACCATATAAACAGCCATTAGCGCCTTCCCCAGTTATAGCCTTATCTATGTAATAATAAAAATAGAAAAAATCCGCTAATAACCTTCCAATTTTGTTTTAAAAGGTATTGAAATGAATTCGATTTATGAAGTTTTAAAGCTTAATTTAAAAATATTTTGATCCTTTTTCACTTTTGGCTTAGTTATTTATCATTACTCCTCCTCGGTACTGTAAAGGTCGAATCGTCTTCTTTACTTTTCCGTGCTCTCCTTAGATTAGGGGTCCTCCTATAGCCTCAAACGTACCTTATGCAACTTACCACTATGAGCTTACGTTTTTCACTGGTCAGCGGAGGGGCTGGGTACAACAGCTCAAGTGTCGTCTGATATTGGTTGGTGAACGTGACGACAGCGGAATCTGCATCTTAAAGATGACAAACGCCCGACATTTAAACAAGGCAGCACTAATGCTTTTAATCTCCGTTGCTGGTTCTTTGGGTTCCTTGCTTCGCTCAGGGTTTGGCATGATAACCACAGTTGGCACCTGCTTGGTTCCTGAAGCGTGTTTTAGTGCGGAATCTACAGACAGACGCCGTCACCGTGTTTATTTGTGAGCGATGGTTTCGCACTAGAAAGATGACGGTGCTATCATGCGGGGAGTTAACCCCTGCGTCTGAAAAGACCTTGCGTTTCAAGGTCTTTAATATTAAATTGTACAAAGACTTCACAGATGCTCACCTGTGGTTCTCAGTGCTGCTAAAGCCATCGCGGAGTAGTTTCAATCGATCTCAACGCGCCTCTTGTTTGTCTCTATTCTCCTGTGCACAGCCATGGTAGCAAGTTGCATGTTTATGGGCAAAACACAACCTCGGACGAGTCGTCAGCGAACCCTGTTGGGGCCAATCAGAAATTAACGTTCAATCATGATCAGCATTCAGTGCAACCTCGTTATTATTCCTGTAAACGCTGTTGTGGTGACCATGTTTAAGAGCATCAAACCTAAAGGTAAAAGAGACAAAAACAAGACAGCGAGACGAAAAGCCAGAGGTCCCTTTCAACAGACAGAGAGGAATTTTCTACAATTGATAAACCCTGATATGAAGAACTCCCTTAAGAAAGAAGTTCCTCTGGATTGTGTCAAGTGTGAGATAAATGAATCATGCGGCTCAAAAATGACGAACTGGTCATGGAAATACGTAACTGAACGGAAGTACCACTGAAGAAATTTTTTTGGTGGCAAATTTTGTTGTTCGGAAGCAGAAAACAAGATTACGTTTGCAACCGACGAAGCATCGACTCAAAGGAGTAGTATCGTTCACATATTTGGTAATAACCTAAACCTACGTGTGTAAACACAGACGAGAGTGATGAGGGTGGAACCCTTGGTACGACCATCCCTAGACCCTGAAAGATCAGGTCGTATGAACTGGGTAGCATCAATATGAAACTTAGCCTTTCTGAACTAGCAGTTGCTTGGCTCATCCCTAAGCCAGTCTCACCGAATTCGACTGGTCGTATTAATAGGATACAATTGTATGAGGTTATTAACGACTTGGGAGTCTAAAACTGTCGATGGTCGATGATCGTCGTGATGAGGAGGTCATATTATATCCTGCGTAACCTGAAAACAGCCGACATTTTCAACACCACCAGTGGTTTTCCGAACTGACGTCTGAGAAACGAGCGCGGAAAT
>CALNXK010000235.1:637500-668511 GCA_942486035.1 Porites lobata | reverse complement strand
GAACCTTGGATTTTACTAGTTCCATTTCAAAAAAAACGTGAGAATATTTTGTTTTCAAAAAACGTTGTGATGGGATAATCTTCTTCCAAGTACGAGTTCAAGTCCATGTTCGAGTTTTGAGTTTGGAAACCTGCTTAATACGGACATGTTGGTATTACGGACAGTTTTTCACGTCCCTAGCTCTTACATTTTCTCTAAATTCAACGCGTTTAATAAGGACGCCACGTGACATGATGATTTCGACATTGCTGACCCTGGCAGTACGCAGGATGCATGTCATACATGAACCTTGTATATGGCCCAACACGCCACGAGTCCTTCAGTCCCTCATAGCTCAGTGCTTAGAGCATCCAACCGGTGTATGGGGACTCAGTCTTCTTTCTTTGTTCCATCACTCGTGACATGTTGATCACATCATTCATTTCTTCACCGAGCTTAAAATTTAACATCTTTCTTCATATATGACACCTCGTTAATACGGACACTTTCTATGCCCGCCCCATCCCCCCACCCCCTCCCCCCTTTCCTGGAGTGTGCGTATTAACGGGGTTTGATTGTATCTGTACAATATTCCAAGAAGTTAATCATCACAAATTGTTTTTATTGACGACAGTGTATATTTTACAAACGTGAAGAAAAATGCATCATTCATACAGCATCTCTTGTGCGGATTACAAGAATGGGGACTACCCCAAGATATACAATGATCAAGTGCAGTCCAGGAATCATGGTTTGACACAGGCTGGAAAAAAAACAAAAACAAATTTAAACTAATCATGACTAATATTCTAAAAATATCAAATGAAACATCAAATAGGCCGTACAACTTTTATTGAGGTGAATTTCTTTAGGCAGAGAGATCGGCTCAATACCCCCTGTCAATAATTAAGTTGTAGCGTGTAATTTTGCAGTTCTTCGGGCAGACAAATTGTGGCGTGTAGGCCTACCTTAATGCATTTGGGCCATTTAAAGTGCTGCTAATAACATTTGGTTGAGATTTTAATTACTTGACTTTTATGTGAGCATCAAGACGTTTAAGGAGCTAATCTTGATGTGTGAAAAGTCTCAATATTTTTATGTGAAAGCATTTCGCAAAGGGACATAAAAAACCTCACTTAAAATGGAAGTTCAGCACTTAAATACTACTTATGTGCTATTTTCTTAGGGCAATTACCATTAAGTAAGAAATGGCCAGCTAGACCAAACCAGTTTAGGCCAGATTAGTTTGTTATACTACTAAGTCTTACTAGTGTGCACTGCGGAGCAACCTTGTCCCCAGGCTCCTATCCTAATCATCCCCTGGAGCAAGAACAAGAGAGTAGGAGAGGACCATGGGAACGAGGCTGTACACCAGAGATAGATTTTTGAGCAAAAGCTCCCCAAATTAGCCTGAGAAAACAGCCAACACTTTGCAATGCCACCACTGGCTTTGTTTAGTTGAAAATTTGCTTCAACCAATCAGAAGCAGTACCCAGATCTGGGTAGTTATGCTTGATCTGCCAGTATGGAACTGATTTCTGCGCTTGTTTCTCAGACATCATTAGGGAAACCAGTGGTGGAGTCACAAAATGTTGGCAGCTTTCTCATGCTATGACAAAATAGGCTTTTCTCATTTTCAAAAATGTTTGTTCCCGCAGTGTGACAGATGGTTTTGTCTTTTGATAAGTGCCCTTAGATTATAACATTTGTTTGACAACAAAAATTGTACCTCATGATCAGGAAACAGATTTCTGCTTTCATTCATCAAAGGAATGCTGCTCAAGTTTTTAAACTATTTTGGGAAAAGAAAAAGACATCTCTGATCATGAACACAGGAAGGAGATGCTTTTGATCATTTAAAAGTAGCTCAGGAGCACCATCAGGAAAAAATTAGAGTGTTTGACATAATTTTCATGAATGTTCAATGTAGCGATTCATAAATAATAATAATAATAATAATTTTATTTATATAGCGCTAAAATCCAATAATTGTCCAAAGCGCTACCTAATTACAAAATAAAATATAAAAAATATAAAATATAAAATATCTACAATATACAATATAATTCAAATATAGCCTAAGTTATCTACTATATAAATCAAAAACATCTCAAAACAAAAGGAATCTCATAACCTATATGCTAACTTAAATAAAAAAGTTTTAAGGGATTGCTTAAAAGTCGCCACTGAAGCACATTTCCTAATCTCTAGAGGTAAATCGTTCCTCAATTTAGGTCCTGCAATAGAGAAAGCTCTGTCTCCATATGTTTTCAATCTGCTTCTTGGAACCACTAAGTATTCTTTACATGAAGAACGCAATGACCTAGAGTATGTTTTAAAATTCAAAAGGTCAGAAATATAAGAAGGTGCAAGGCCATGAAGGGCCTTGTATACCAATAAAAGGACTTTAAAAGTTATTAATTCATGTTCATCATTTGGTCTCCCAGCAACATGTTGTCATTTTATAACACGCAGAACATCAACAGTTTTCAGAAAACTTACGTTTGACTCAAGCAATGTTCCTGCCATCTGAAAAGAAAAGAAAAATGTCCTTTGTTTAAGGTGGAAAATAACAGCCTCAGTAACCATAAAAGATAGCTGTTACATGTGGATCAACATGTAAATGTGTTCAATCTCCATTCATCTACACATACCATCAGATAATAAGCGGAAAAGACCTCACTAGCACTCTTACAAGAGGCTTAAGGTTTTAACACTTTCATCATTTGATACATGTTACTAAGATAATAAATTGGAGGCAAAATGATTCTGTTTGTTTTCATTTGATTGTAGCTTCAGTCGTTGAGGCAAGAGTACTGTGAGATAAGACAAAAGCAAACTTGTGTAATTTTAGGAAAATACTTCAAAGCTTATGGAAGGTTAACATCTCAAAATTTACACCTAGTGAGTATTTTTAAGCTACAATTCACAAAAATGCTTCGATCTTGACAGTGAAGACAGGATAAAACTTCTGTTTAATGAATGATTGTACTCATGCTTACTCATACAAATGTACCTTTTCACCAGGCCAACAGCTAGCGTGACCAGCTCTGCCCCATATTAATCTTGACCATCAAGCAGCATGATGATAAAACACCACCATCATTTAGCCCACCTATTGAACGAAAAAATTAAAGGGCATGACAACATCAAAACGCACTAGCTGATTTTATAGTAAATTTTCATCTTTTAAAACTTTCACGGGCCAAAATGCAGTTTCAATCAATGGACTTCATAACAATATCATCATCCACAGAATTATTCTGAGTGGTGCATGATCTTTTAATCATAAGGCCTGACACAACAACAAAATACAAACACATTTTATAGCATCTTCAGGGTTCCTTAAAATAAATTATACTATGATCCTTGCATTGGCATACAACAATTTTAAAAAGGTAAATTAAAAGCACATAAATTCACTGCCAGTGAGCCAGAACCCAGGCGGAACTCGGCCAGTTTCAGTAGCTTTCTCTCGCTCGCCTTTTTTATAATTTGTTTTTCCCCGTTTTTTCTTCTTTTGCTGGGCATTTTCTGGCCTTTATCACAGTGACAAGAGATGTAAATGTTTCTTTACGTATAGTAGTGGAACTAGTTTTACCATGAGATTTTATGGTCAAGGTTACATGATTCCCTGCATTTCTCTCTGGCTTGTTTGACTGGATCATGCTCTTTCAGGCAATAATTCGAGAGATCTCTTAAGTTAGGTGTCAACTTTTCAGTGCTCTAAAAAAACTGATGACATCACAACGGTACATTAAAAGGGATGTAGTGCCATACTGGTGGTTACTATGCAGTTGTGGTGTGAATCTCCTAAACAATGAACTGCACATCGATATTATATAAAAATACAATATCAATGTATGGTTCACTACATACCGTACAATAATAATTATTACTATACATTATTATCTCATTTCTATGCACCTGAAAACAGCTTAATGATCACTTAATCCACCACTGGAATGCTGCCCGACTTTAACCCATTCGCCCCTGAACCGCCCGTAACCGCCCGTGCGGATCCAGGTCTTTTCTACCCTTTGTGACGTCATCAGTTTTAACGGTCAAGGACAACTTTCTTCGCTAACTTGTGTAGAGTGAAGAGATCTTTCAAACCATACCAGAATGAGCACAATTCAGTCAAGGACACCGGAGAAAGAACAGGGCTTCTGATATTTCGCGTAGTCGCGGACCTGCGAAATTCAGGTATTTCCGCGAAATCCCGCAAAATTCCCCCAAAAACGCGAAATACCGCGAAATCCGCCAACATATTTCCAAATACTTGTCTCAAAACATATTTAATACTTATCTTGGCCATTAGACCTGTTTTATTCACCCCAAACGTCCACATTTATCTTGAAACTTCGTCACTGCAACGAGTAAACAACGTCCCAAAACTACCAGGCGTTCTTAGATTAATGTTGCGAAAAACTGGGCACTAACCATAATGTTAATAGCTTTAGCATTCGCTTATTTCTCGAGCAAACTGTTGTTGAAAGAGCAAATGATTATCCCTGTTAAAAAAACAACATTAAACAACGCTGGTCATATCGACGCAGAATTGATCGATTTTAGCGAAATTTGTCAAAAAAAATCCAGCGAAATCGGCTGTTTTTTACTGATTGTTTCTTGGCGAAGTTTCCCCCCGAAATTTCCCGTGATATCGGCCGATTTTTCTAAGAATTTGCCCCTTAAAATCCTTCGAAATTTGACTTTTTTCCGCTAAACTCCCGCGAAATTGAACGATTTTCCGGCGAATTTTGACTTTTCCCCCGCGAAATCGGCCGATTTTTCCGCGAATTTGCCCCTGAAAATCCCGGAAAATTTTGCGTTTTTTTCCGCGAAATATCAGAAGCCCTGAAAGAAGCAAAAAACCACGTGACATTGACCTGAAAATCTCCATGAAAATCTTGTTCCATTGCCCACCTACCTTTCCTTTCACCTAATCCTAAGATCCTAAAAGCTTTCCTAAAAACTCTTCCCACCAAAATGAAGCCTACTAAATGCCCAGCAAGAGAAAAAAAAATGAGGCAAGAAAAGCGAAAAAAGAAGGGAGGAGAAAAAGCGAAAAGTAAAAGTCAAGACTGCTGTGTCACTTTTAAACCCAAAAACTATCTCGAAATTTTGCTTTCTGCACATGCCCGAACTTCGCAAGCTGATGTTTTGCATCTGGATCAGAAGGCCGCCAAGTGTACGACCTGTAAACCGGTCTATGGTAAGTTTTAGCTCTTTATAGCACGACAGTGACCAGAAAACCACTCGACTAGCTTCAAAACGCGTTTTTCGGCAAAATCTCCAGGAGCGAATGGGTTAATTCTATTTTTAAAGATGTAAGTAAAGAACAACATCAAACTAGTGAATTCTTTACAGTCAAACCAGGTCAAGCAATCCCGTTGCTAGCAAACTAACGAATTCATTAATGGAAAAATGATTTCGTTTGTTGATTCAATAATCCATTCATAAAATGAATAATCCAACAATCAAATTGGACCTTGATTCAATAATTAATGTTGATTTGGTTAAGATGCACAAAATCGACCTGTTCTTTATTCTTGTCTGTTGTGTTCAATCATATTTGCTTTCCTTTTCCCGCCGTTTACGATTACATTTTTTATTGCCTTTCATCAAAACAACAGCTAGAATAGACAGACCGCAAACCCAAAGAAACTGACAAAGGCCGGGGATCGAAATCCACCAATCACCGCACATAGATTGACCTCAGTTTGACTTTCGCGTTTTCTAAAGGGTCGGGTCTGTTGCACTGATCACTGGAAGCAAAATGGCGTACATGTAACAGTTTGTTTGGGTTTGAACTTCAGAACTCACCCTGAGGTTGACTTGTGGAAAGTGAAGTTTTTAAAAAAACAGTAATCCAATCAACATTCGATTATGGAATCTAGGTTAGCTGAGGCTAAAGATGAATATTGGATTGTTCATTTTATGAATGGGTTATTGAATCAACAAACAAAATCATTTTTCTGTTAATGAATTCAT
This sequence comes from Porites lobata, assembly GCA_942486035.1. Taxonomy (NCBI): domain Eukaryota; kingdom Metazoa; phylum Cnidaria; class Anthozoa; order Scleractinia; family Poritidae; genus Porites; species Porites lobata. The sequence goes on along the minus strand of CALNXK010000235.1, from coordinate 662,538 downwards.
TAGTTCATTAGCAACAGGAACGCTTGACCTGGTTTGACTGTAAGTCCCAATATCCACAGATAAATTCTCCACACCGATCTCCATACAGTTCCTTACAAAATAACCTTGTGTAATAAAGACTAAAATCTCTGCACAGTGTAGTTACTTAATTTTAATTTGAAAATTGTAAAATTGACGCTGTTCAAAAGAGTCCTAACCAATGTTTTGGCAATGCTGCCTTCTTCGGGGTACAAGACTAAATACCCTTAAAAATTTTTGTTTAATTAGCTCATGTGCTTGATTGCATACTTGCACATGCCACATGTCCTGGCATGCAAGTAATATAAGCAAAAAGTAAGTATAATTCACGTGAAACTAGTGGGTCCTAGTGACCTTTACCAAGACTTTACTTTCTCATGAATTACTCACTGTTTGCTTACTCATGTGTCAGGTGCGCACTATCACACGCAGCATGCGTGCAAGTGTGCAATCAAGCATGTGAGCTAATTTAACAAAGTTTTTAACGGTATATGGTCTGGTACCCTGAAGAATGCAGCACTGCTGAAACATATGTTAAAACTCTTTTAAACAGTACCGATTTTACAATTTTCCTTACAAAACAAGTTCAGAGAATTTGACAGAAGATCACAACATTTCCCTTCACTTGGTGAAATATCTATCAATGTCTCATAACCTTTCCTCTTGATTAAGTATGAATATTAATTTGTTAGGAGAAAATTGATGTTGGTCAGTCAAGAGATATGCTACTATGACCATGCTAATGATAATACTGTAAAATGTAGATTAGCTGGGACACCATCAGGAAAAAATAAGAGAGTTCAACAAAATTTTCAAGGCTGTTCAATGTAGTGATTCATGTTCATCATTGGTGTCCCAGCAATGTTTCAAATCTTCAAACTGAGACTTGAAAAAAATTTGAGCTTCCAAGACGCGAAATCACCGGAAAACAAGACTTCAAGTCATTAATCACAAATGCTTCAGCTGAGAATTTGAGATCAGGCCAAAATTTTCCGAGGTCCATGTGTTTCGAGGAACCATTCTATACACCTAATATTATTTTGTCGAGCTTACCTCTGCCTCATGTCCCACACAGATCACAGTTCTCTGAAAAGGAAAAGAAATGGCAAATGACAACCCAATCAAATGAAGAAAAATACTACCTTGCAGGTCAACATGTCAAGTAATCTTCTGTGTTAGCCAGCATTCATTCACATGTACCATCAGATAATAAGCGGAAAAGACCTCACTAGCACTCTTACAAGAGGCTTAAGGTTTAAATACTTTCATCATTTGATACACATAACTACAAGGAATTGACTAATGCATTATTTTTATTAATCGACTAGAATATGTATTTCCCGGAGTAGTCAATCAATAAAAATTGGTATCAATAAAAATCGGTAGCATTCAAGTGATTTTTATCAATTGATAAGGGAAATCGGTGAAAATCGATAAACTAGATAATTTTGCTGTGTCAAATCGATATTTATTATTATAGATTTTTCATGATTTTATTGATTTATAATGGAAGTCTGCCATTGTTGTTTTTTGGCATGAGTTAGATAGTACAGCTGAGAAAACACCTCCACAAATATCAACTGCTCAACAAACATAAAAATGAGAAATGTGGAAACTATCACACACACAAGTTTCTCTCTAAAACTCTTTGTTTGGTACATAATAACAAAAACGGTTTGGTTTTATGATTACATGTACATTCAGTTCTCACAGGCAAGTATCACGAGAAATACAACCTCAGTAAACTGATTTCTTAGCCCGAATTTCAGACATCCCCTCGAGTCGAAGGGATGTCTGAAATTCATTCAAAGATTTCCCTGGATAGATTTTCACCATTTCAGTTATCAATTGATAAAAATCACTTGATTGCTAACGATTTTTATCAATTTTGATTTTTATTTATTGGCTACTCTGGGATTTAACTACATCTGAAACTACATGCACCATTGTTATTTTGAAAGGGCAGCAGGTCTAAATCGTGAAAAACTGGGTGCCCACAAAGCAGAAGACGATTTTAAACCTGGTTTTGAAGAAAAGATAAGATTTTTCAGATTTTTTTAAAAGAATGTTTTAAAAAGTGATAACTGTTTGATCCTTCTACTCTCAACTGCAACTCAATTGTCAACAAATTTACTGTTTGCATGAAATCAGTTTTCATTTTGGAAGGAACAGATGAACAGATATATCTTTCAATATAAATCGATGAAATCGGTAAAAATCAAGATTAATAAATCGATAAACGAAATGAGTGTGTCATCGATTTCTACCGATTAATCGATACAATCGATATCAATCAAATCAGATTTACCGATTTTTATCGATTTATCGGTATAAATCGGTACCGATTGTATCGATTGACTACTCCGGGCGTATTTTAAGGACGTAACCCAATACTACTATTGTCAATTCAGTCCGGTGTCCGCTTAACAGAGGTTATCAACAATATAGAAATCAGCCAAATACACTTTATTTTAGTGTCCGCGTCCGCTGAATAGGGGTTCGTTATAAAGGGAAATATAACACTTTAATTTCGGGCCGCTTAATTGGGGGTCCTCTTAATAGAGGTTTCACTGTAGTTTCCCGAGTTTAGACACGTGGAAAACATGAAAACCCATTTGCAATTTAGCTGTGACTCGAGATTGTGTGCTTTACACAAAAAGCTACAAATCGAACTTTTTTAAAAACCAAAAGAAACAATACTTCATTATCAATAAATAAAGAGGCAAATTTAAGCTTTCTGTCAGTTAAAACTCCCTATGTTGGCAAGTATAGTCTTCCATCCTAGTGCAATGTGGTTTTAAAAGTTCTTTGGCCAAGCAACACGTTCCTGGCTTTTGCGAGATGAGGATTGAACAAATTTGTTAGAGATAAAGACGTTAAAACTCACTTCTTGACATCCTGATTTCATTTTCTAATTTCTATCTTCGGTTAGACTTCTGTAGAGAATTAAGAATATACCACCAAGAAGGCCGCTCCAACGAACTTTTCAGGTCCTTTCACCCGCAACAGGGAGGGAACCTGGGAACGAGGTTGTGATTCGGGTCATCCTCGGAGACCCAGGGGCAGTTTGATAAACGTTCGTGGTGAATATAAAGTTTCACCACGAACATCCTGACTATTAAACTGCCCCTGGGTCTCCGAGGATGGAATGAAGTTAACACCAGAAAAGTTTAACCCGGATTAAGCCAAATTTGATGGCAAGGTTTTCTTGTCTAAGAACATGCAACTCGAGCTTACCAGAAACTCATATCGGTTGATTCAACCCCTTGTCATGCCGGTCAGTATAAAATACGGACTGCGGATTGCGGACCACGGACTGCGGACTGGGTATAAAATACGGACTAGGTATAAAACGCGGACTCCGGACTGAGTATAAAACACGGACTAGGTATAAAACGCGAACTACGGACTATGTATATAAAAACAGCTTTAGAAGGTAAAACTGAGAGAAATAGAAAGCGGACTAGCAAAAACAGTAGTCCCAGCTTTAACATTCCCTTGGCTGTTCACGTAGTCTATTCTTCCCACTGAGAAGGAAGGCCTCAAGGCAACTGAAATTAGACTCTGAGTTTTATAAAAAGAAGGAGTTTGAAGAGATTTCAATTTGCAGTTTTAAACCAATAAGAGGCACCGAATTAAAAAAAAATAGTATGATCAGTAAATTTCTTATCGGATGCCACAATTCCGCTTCAAATAAAGCCTTGGGAATATAATTATAAGAACTGAATGAAGAACTCAGACGAGAAGGTCAATGCGATGCACAAAAGCAGTATTTAGGTGCGAGGGATTACTCACATACGTGAATAATAACCGAAATGAGTCATCCTATTCTAAACGATGATTATGATGACATGATTTACACCCTGCTCCTGATCCCCGGAGGGGGGTACTACTGGGAATTCTTGGTGGGGGTGTAGTGCTCGGTTCTCCGAATCCTGACCTTATTGCAGACCAAAAAATTGTCATTTTCCACACCCGTTTTCAGACTAGATCTTGAAAATCCATACCCATTTTCGGACCTGGCCTAATTTAGCCTGTTCCAGGTTCTCAGATAGTTGGGGAGACTCCCCAGTTTTCTCCCGTTTTATTTTCGTGTTTTCGCTTTCTCAATTCAGCGGACCCAACTATCTCAGAGCCTTGAACAGGTTAGGTCTAATTAGGCAGAAATATTGTCATCATTACCAAGTTAGAGCGGAAACAAAAAAATTCTCCAAATGCATTTCGAATTCGCACATTTCTATTTCGTTCTTATTCATTTGGAATTGAAACGATAAATACATCCATTCATGTATGCTCCCGTAGTTCCCTCGAAAACCATACCCGATTCCACACCAAAATGGGCAAAGTGTTGTCAGACCAAAAAGGCCCAAACCCCCTACCCTTCTATTATAGAAGGGAGTACCACCCCTGATCCTGACCCCTTTCATGATTGTTAGAGACCAAGACAAGCTCTAAAAATGGGTGAAGAAAGTAGCATTTTTATCCGGCTCATGATTCAGAGAACCGGGCGGGACACCACCACCAAGAATTTATAGGAGTATTTTCAACTTTAACTCACGTGTCTTGCTATTTAGCGATCTTTTGATCAAATTTTTCCTTACCTAGAACCAATTTGCACGGTTTTTACCAAAGTAGTCCGTAGTCAGTATTTTATACCCAGTCCGCAGTCCGCGTTTTATACCTTGTCCGTGTTTTATACCCAGTCCGTATTTTGTAGTCCGCGTTTTATACCTAGTCCATATTTTATACCCAGTCCGCAGTCCGTAGTCCGCAGTCCGCAGTCCGTGTTTTATACTGACCGCTTGTCATGCCTTGTGAATTTCTGGCTTACTTAATACTGTGGAGCCTTTTCTCCGAAAAACAGTAATTATGACACAAAATGTTACTCTAAGCAATACACAGGAAGGTAAAATACAAAAACGGCTGATGAAATTTCAATCCTGGATCAATAGCGCTAATCAGCCTTTCAGGAATAGGGCCCTGTGAGCTGGAGAATAAAAATGACTTGAAGTAATCGTCTGAAATTCAGGCTAAGGACAGAATACTGAAGTTTACCATGGTCTAGTACAGGGGTTTAAATTTTCTTTTCCTTTGATTCAAGCCACCTTACCAAAATAGGCCAGTTTACAGTTGTGTGCTTAGTGTCCTAGCCTTTGAGTGAATGTGAGGCTGAGGTCGACCTTGTTTTGATAAAAACCTCGATCCTTTTCTAATGTAAATTTTGCTTAAAAAATACTAGTTAGCATAAGAAAGACATGATTTACATAATAAAGGGCTGTATCAAAACAAGGTCAACTCCAGCCTTGTTTTCACCGGCAACTGTAAAATGGGCTATTAAAGGAAAATGTAATTTACTGTGTGATCGATTTATAAGCGCCGCTACTTGAATAGGCGCCGCACCTTTACCACTAATTCAATAAGTGCCGCTCTCGAATAGGAGCTGCACCTGTAACGGGAAGAATTAAATAAGCGTCGTGGCAGTTAGTCTACCCCGGTAAATGAAGGACAACATACATCCCAGTCCCACCTCAATCCCCAAACCATATGAAAGCTATCCTGGGATGCAAGAAATTTAGCCTGCAGCTTGCATAGTAACTTCTTAGAGATAAAATGGGGGCAAGAAAGGATGGGGTATACAAGGAGGACATGACTTTGATTCCTCTGCCCCCACGTCTCCATCGCTCATGCAGCTGAGTTCTCTCTCGCATTTATAACTTCCAAGTGAAAATTGCATTTATAAATGAATTTAGAAAGCTAATCTGGAATAATTTTTTTTTTCAATTTAAAATTTTGTGTATGCAGGCTTAAACTACTTTTCGACACAATACGCTTTCCAAGGATCAGCTCTGCCACAACCCCACACTCTCCCTCATTAACTTTTGAACATGGAAATATGTAGCAATTATATAACGCACTTGGAAGAAACAGGTGCCAAAAAAAACAGAGGCATACAAAAAAAGGGAGACATCGCCCAATTCTTTCTTGCACCCATTACTTTCAAGCACATGCTACACATAGCCTAGTATGGTGGACAACTTTCTGACACACCAAATGTTTGTGTTAGCCCCTCAAAAAAAAACTGAATTAACAATGGCCCTGATGTTATATTGTTGTGAGCCCTGGGTCACTGCTGTAAGTAGCTAGTTGTAAACAGGCATGACCAAAAACTTCAAAGATTACTTAATCTCAGTTTTAACTAGCCTGCGTAGCAGGCACTTGGTAGTAGTGGGCACAGGAAAAAACGTGCGCTCGAGAAGGAGACACTTGTGTCTCCCTCTCTCGCGCCCATTCTCTCTTTTGCCCACTACTTCCAAGCGCCTGCCATGCAGGCTAAGTTTTAATCCTTCTCACTGGGGTATAAAATATCTTTACTATAATAATATTTGGTGACTTTTCTTCTTGAAATGTGAGTTCAGTCCATGCTACTTTTTTGACTGCCATTGCTCTTAATTCCTTCTCATAGCTCTATAGATAACAGCTTGTAACTTCTTGGTAGCCTTTGGATTTCTTGTCATAAGTCTTGAGCTCTGGGACAGTTCTGGGAAGCTTTCCTGTACTGGTACAAGTCTCACATACCAATATGGGCTGTAGATCTATCAACCATTAAAATCTTGTATGGTATTATCGGTAACAACCACCTTCATAACTTAACTAATCATCTCTTACTACTTGCAAAATGTTGTATACCATAAAATTTAGAAAATAAAAGCCCCCAGGGTTTATATTTTTCAAAGGCCCTTTTTGAGGGGCTTATATTTGGGGCGGGGGGTGGCTTGTATATGGAGGGAAGTTTGCATTTCAAAATCAGCTAGGCTTATACTATCTGCATCTTAAAATCAATTGGGCTAGCTTATAGTTGAATGGAATTTTTTTTTTATGTCAGTAATTTGCAGAAAGTTTTTACTGGAACTCGCGTTACGGACCTAGACCTTTCTAAAACGCAACCATGCAAGTACTTTGTCAATATGGACCAAGGAAATCAAAGCCAAGAGTGAAGAGGAACTACGCAAACAGCAATAAACTGTGACACTTTCTGGCTGCAATCATTTGGCACACGTTCTTCAGCAAATACAAAAATTTATATGTTTCTGTGCTCTTTTTGCTTTGTTTTATTTTGTATTTGAGAGCAATTTCCAAGAACAAGCCCCCGGGGGGGAGGAGGGGGGCTTATATTTGGAGGGGAGATTTAACAGAGGGTTTTTTGTGGTATGAGTTTGAGGGGCTAATTAATATATTTGGAGGGCTTATTTCCGGAATTTTAAGGTATACTGCTGAAGTATCACAGAAAAGCCTTTGTTATTAAGTGTTTATCTAACTATAGTGGTAAACAAAGCCGAGATAGTAAAACATATAGCAATAAGTATTAATTCGCCTGATTATTATTATAATAAATGGATAAGCCTTTAATTGAGAAGAAGTTTGTTTTCTAATCTAGCAATATTAATTCAACGGGTAAGGTTACACTCAACATTAGACTTGCATAATTTTATTACACTTTTGTAGCAAGACTGTAATACAGTGTACTGTTGTACAGTTTCGTAATTTCTTTTTTCTTTCTTTATTGTTATTATTTTTTTTTAGTTTATCTAAAGGTAACTTTTGTTGTGTAAGTGTTGTTAGAGATTGAAATAAACAACTACATTTAAAACACAAAACAATAAAACAAAATAAAATAAGTCTTGAGCTGTCTAAATATCACAAACAAGGGGCATCACTGTTTTATTATCCTAGGAAGTAAGATGTCTTTTAACGAAAAATAATAACTTCACAGAATTTTCAAAGAGAAATGGCCAGTCTCCATGAAGTTAGTTTCTAAGATTGGATTTTATGATTAGAAATATTTCTTCCCCTTTCCTCCTCCAATTCTTCCCTAACCAGGGGTGGATCCAGGGGGAGGGTGCAGGGGGTGCGCACCCCCCCCCCCCGATGACCTGCGGCCGCTTTCTAATTAATACTGTGCAGTCGCTTGACAGACATACAAAATCTGCTGTATCGTTTGATATGTATTCTCAGCAGTTCACATTATGTTATTTCCTAGTCAAAAGCCCTCTTCTTCGTATTCGCTTTTAAAATTTTTTACTTCATCAGTCAGTTAGTGGTGCACCCCCTCCTAAGAAAAATCCTGGATCCGCCCCTGCTAACGAACGATCCATTCACCCCATGTAAAAAAATCCAAGAGAGTCTTGGACTCTGGATTCCATGCCGTGGTCTCCGGATTCCAGGCAATGGATCCTAGACTTTGTTAGTGGAATTTAGATTCTGCATGTTAATGGAGTTCCGGATTCCTTGGGCTGTATTCCGGATTCCAAAGCCCAGGATCTTGAATTCCGCTAGAAAAATTTTCCCAGATTCCAGATTCCATAGGCAAAAATTTCCCTGATTCCAGAATCCAGGTTCCCTCATATGGGCAAAATCCATAGAAGCCAAGCATCATTTCTAAAACTGTCCTACTTTGTGGCATCAAAGAAAACCACTGATTCACTTCCAATCACTGAAGCATTATGCACCACACCAGCTGGAACCTCAATCATATCACCAGGCTGGAGGATGACTTCTCTTCCCTTCATAGCAAACCGAAACTGGCCAGCTATTATTGAATCCTTTTTAGAGACATTATGAGTGTGATCAGGAAAGTCTGTACCAGGAGGAAAAGTGTATTTTATGCAGGATTAGCCTTGTGATTTTAACTTTCTCCTCATGCTGGCTTCATTTAGAGGTCCATCTATTTCAGTGTTCCATTTTTCAACTTGTAATCCTGACATCATACTGAAAAGCACAAATAGAGATGATGGCTAGCATTAAAACATCATGGTCTACCCACGGCCATAGCCAGAGTTTTGGTACAGATACTGAGGCAACATCTGTGACCACCAAAGTTGCAAGCCACGGAGGGTCTGGGGGAATTGTGAGCTACAGCCCTCTGCTGCTATTGTTAGAGTAGATTTCCTTGGGAGTAGAAGTCATAATTAATCCTCAGTAGTGAGAGGGGGGTGCCGATATAAAAAATAATGGATGCCAATTTAGGAGTCGTACTTGCACTCGATGTTCTCCAGGTCCTTAATCTGGACTCCCTCTGGCTGCAATGCACGAATTTGTCATGACGTTGGTCACCCGATAAACCAATTTACTCAAATTGAAGATATGTAAATCAACAAAAATAACAGAAGCTAATAGAAAAGCTAAAATCACGCTCAAAGCACGTTCAATAGACACCTTCTGAAACAAACCTTGCCTGAAAATTGGGTAGCTGCCGGGGTAGCTGTCGCATGTCTGTATTAAGCGGAAACTACAGCATTCCCCGAGGGTGTCCACTTAATACAGGTTTCACTGTATGTTGTATGTTGATATGCAATATACCCAAGTAGCGTTTTACTTCCTATATTATGTTTTTGCAGAATAATGATTTAACAGACCCTCGCAGTGACATTTACTGAACTTAAGTAGCTGTGAGGATATATTCCTCTGTTTAAGAAGGATAATGGTATAGGAGGTTTTTTTTGTTGTTGTTGTTTAAAAAGTGGTATTAAACATAGGTTTTCATTCTCAATTTCCTTAGCATACATATTATAAGTAGGGCTAGGAGACAAAGGGGTCTTTGACACCCACCTAGGTGTTAGTTATTTTTGTTAATCTAGTTAACTTGTATTTTTTGTTTTCTTATGACATGGCAAATGGAGCAGGCTGCAATCGTATACGTTGTAGTTAAATCCAAATATTGTTGTTAAAGTTAAGAACTCTCAATTTAACAATTTGGCAGCAAGGCAACTTCGTCTTCAAATACCATGTTGGGTTATTGTTAAAACAGTTGACTCTCGATCACTCTAACCCTTGCTAACTCAAACCAATTTGTCGTTTCCCTCCAAGCCATTTTTCATATAATTTTAAATGCAATAACTCAACTTCCAACAACTCGAACCTTTTTGCTTTTTCCCTTGGAGGTAAGGAGTTTTTCGGAAGTTGACTGTAACTTTAATTTTTTTCAAGTGCAAGCAATCTCCAACATGTTACATTTTCTGTATGGATTTTATTTAATTGCTATGAATAAAGGCCAGGTCTGAAAACGGGTATGGATTTTAGAGGTCTGTTCTTACAGTTTCTGGTCCGAAGTATAATATGGAGAACCGGAAGGCACACTCTCTCCAAGAATTCGCCTGGAAGTACAGCCTTCTCAAACGTTATTTATGTAATTTTTGTCATCTTCTTCATCGGCTGGTAATCGAGCCCAGTGCATGGTCTTGATATTCACAGTGTCAGTATGAAAATTAGGTTACCTAACTACATACATCTCTGAAATTACACGCGCCGTAATGCCCCAGCAGTAGAGAGAACTGTACCTCATCCGATCATCTGTCGAACGTCAATTGTAATGAAATTAGTAAAAGTAACTATAAAAAATTGTCACTCTTGCATAAAAAAGGAGAGCTTGCTCGCAGGCTACTTTTACTAGAAATACATGTATCGTAGCTTGTGGGGGGGAGGCCCATAGAATTTCAGGGGGGGGGAAGAATTAGAGTAAGTTGTATATCTATGAAGAACATTCCCTGATACAAGAATCTATCACGTAGAAAATGCTTTCGGTTTTACGTTTAGAATTACCTGATAACAGCAGATACAGGTTAATTACCCGTTAGCATGGAAAAACCCCTTAACAATATTAGGGACCGTACGATCCGACAATGGCGACGTCCATGAAAAAGTCGCTGAAAAATAGACTTGGCATCCTTTCAAACAATTTCGCGATTATTCAAAGTCGCCCAGATACTTCAAAGAAGGGAATTTATGTTGGAGTTCAAATCAGGGGGCCACTCCCGAGTTCAGACAAAGATGGTAGCATTTATCGCCTCACCGTCCCCGTCATCAAAAAAATACTTAAAAATTGGTCCTTTCACGTCGTAGTCGTGCAACGACGGCAAAGAAATGTACAAAAAAGCGTGATGCACGTGCAGAGTTGTTGTTTTGCCAAGCTAAACTTATCGCTTTTTTGCCGTTCTCTTTGCCGTCGCCGTCATCGTCTCTACTCCTAACAAGATAAATAAATGATGTAGTCCCCTGAAAAGTTTCTTCTTATTTTTCCTTCAGGAAAAGAACATTTGTGAAATCTCATTCGAAGGCCTAAGAAAGGCATCATCATGGGCGGCCCAATGGGTCCATACAGCCGCTAGGCTAAAAAAGTATGGGCCCATTGAAGACCAAACTTAATTGCGCCTGGAGCGCGAAGGACCCCCTAGTTGGGGGGATTTTAAAGTTTTTTATGCCAATGTAAGTATGAGTTTATTTTAGAAACAAAATAACTTTAAATATGCATTGTTCGGGGGGAGTACTCTCATAAATAAGCTATATAGGTATGTCCCGCCCCATCGGGTTGGGTTTTTGCGCCGTTTTGGTCTGAAAACGGGTATACACTTTGCACGTTTTGGTCTGGAATTGCGTATGGTTTTCGAGGGAACAACGGGAGTGTATGAACGTATTTATCGTTTCAATTCCAAATGAGTAAGAAAGGAGGAAAACTATGCGAATTCGAAATAGAGTTGAAGAATTTTTTTGTTTGCGATCTAATCTAAGTAATGATGACATAATTTCTGCCTAAAGGTCAGGTCTGAAAATAGGTGTGGAAAACGACATTTTTTGGTCTGAAATAGGGTCAGGATTTGGGAAACCGGGCGGCACACCCCTACCAAGAAGTACCCCCCCCAGGAGTACCCCCCGGATACATTGCCAGATTTAACGGTATTCAGGAATTAATTTGAAAACTCCTATTAAAATATAAAACATTAAAATGTGCACTTGAGAGTAAATTACCTTAGAACAGTGAAAACTCGATTTAACAAACCTCTGTACTTGTATAACGAACGATTTTCTTCAGCCCGGCCAAAATTACAGTGAAATGTATGGAGAAGAACCTAGATTTAACAAAGTAACGAACACAATCTACAGCGGAAACGAAAAATTTACTTCGATACAACGAATAAATGTTAGCAAGTGATAAAAGATGAATGCCAAACAGACCAACAAGGATAAAATTCTTTTTACAGTAGTTGAACAGTTTGGTTAGTTTCTAGCGCCGTAGTTATGTATAGCACGGGACTGAAATGTTATTACTAGCCGAAATTTTTCAGATCCGGATTACTAACTATACCTCGATATAACATTTCCCAAGCATTCGTTATATAGAGGTATTCGATATAACGAACAATCCATTTGTAATAACTAACACATTTCCCCTGTCCCTTGTCACTTCGTTAAATCGAGGTTCCACTTGTACTTAAATTCGATCAGTAAAACGTCTTTTCAACTTTCATACAGCAGAGAGGTTGATAACGGATTTGTTATTGTTGTTGTTGTTGCAGGAAGATGAAAGTTGGTCAAAGAAGACAATCACGGAAAAAATAAATATCAATATATATGAAAAAAAAATTGTGTATTCATTTGTATCCTAAAAAACACCGTCCTATGAACGTCCTTTCTGCTTAGACAACAACTACTCGGACGTTCAAGCTCCTTACAGAGGCGTCTTCTCCGTTTTCGAAATAACCACGTTTAGACTAGATTCTATTTTTAAAGAGTGAGGAAATAGATAAATCTTCATTGACAATCATTATCATTAACCACTCTCATAATAATAGGAAAGGCTTTTCGTTTTGCGTGGTTTGTAGAATCTTTTGACCCTCTTTTGCGGTTCATTGTAACTACTATTCTTTTATTAAAAGTTCATATTTCAGTTTATTTGTTGCATTAATGTATGTTCTTTTATCCCCACATATCGGTGACGTGAGAGCCTATTCACCACCAGTGTTTACCTTTCTGTAAGCTAAAAATAAATTTAAGTAAAACCTTCATACACCAAGAACGGTGGCTTCAGAAAAGAATAAGGCCCGAAGTTGATAATTGGTGGTAGAAATGAATAGTCTGTTGAACGTTGTGCTTCTTCTGACAACAACTAGTCGAACACTTGAGCTCCTTACAAAGCTATCTTCTCTACCTCCAGTTTTTAGCTTTCTGTAATCTTCAACAGAAAAACTTAATTGCATGGATGAGAATAAACATTAAAAATTCTTAATACACAAAGACGGTTTCCTTCGGAGAAGAATACGAACGGTCGAAGATGATAACTAGTAGAAAAGTAGAACAGTTAGTTGAATGCTGTTTTTCCATTCTACTCAAACTGTTTCAACGAGTCAAACGTTTGAACTCCTCCATTTTCTGCAAAAACCGTGTTACGAGAAGCATTTCTCTTTTGTATACGTTTGGTGTATTCTTAGCGAAATCTTTGAAAATAACCCATTTAAATTTGTTACTAAGAACCGAAAAGATTTTTTTTTTTATTATGCTTTACTATTCCCTTATTTACCCCTTACTTATGGTATTCAAGTTTGGGGTCTCACATACCTAACAAAAAACCAGCAACTACTTTGCAAAAACGAGTCGTCCGAATAATGACTTTTTCCGAACCTAGATCTCATTCTGAGCCATTGCTGAAGTCTCTCAGACTCCTAAAATTCTCTGATATAATTCATCTTGAAATTCTTTCTTTTGTTTATCAGTGGTACCATAAACTAAGCCGTTCTTGTTTTGTTAATTATTTTAACCCAGTATTTTCAATTCATTCATATAATACACGTCAATCACAGATTGATAATCTGTTTGTTGAATCTGTTCATGCCACTCAATACGGCATTCGTTCTCTCGGTTACACTGGTCCAAAACTTTGGAATTCTTTATCTATTGATGTTAAGAAAATCAAGCCGTTTTCCAGTTTTCGTCAACATATCAAAAATTCTTTGATTGATGGTTATAATACTATTATTAATTCCTAATCAGTTTTACGATTATATTATCTTAACTACTATTTAATTAATGAAGTAATACTTTTTATCTAAAACAACTATTTTGCATCTATATTCCTTATACTCATATTCTTGTTTGGGTCACCTACTCGGTTAGTTCCACGAACTATTTAGGTGTCCCAAACTCTGCACAATGAACCTACAATTGAAATTTTCTTTCCCTTCACAATCTCTCGATTTTATATTTTAAAGCACTAATTTGTATTAATTGTAACTATTCTGTGTGAGTTTAAATAAAAATTGACTTGACTTGACTTGGTGAGTAAAACCTAGTTTATGATCCTCCTTCACCATTCATTGAATTATTCTGTGTAAATCAATCTATATTTTAGTTTATTTGTTATTACAAGGTAAAAGAAGTCGAACTTTGATGCGTGTACTTTTTATCCCCATATAACGTTGACGTGGGAGTGTGGACATTCTTTCCATGGTTGGAAACTGTGAAAAGAAATCTAGTAATAAAAAGAAAACCTAACGATTTCGACACCTAATCACCACCGATGTTTAGCTTTCTGTAAGCTCGAAGTAAATTTAAATAAAAACTTCATACACCAAGAAGGGTGGCTTCGGGAAAGAATAAGGCCCGAAGATGATACTCGGTGGTAGAAAAGAATAGTCACTGTCTGTTGAACGTTGTGCTTCCTTTGACAACAACCAGTCAAAAGTTCGAGGTGCTTACAAAGCTATCTTCTCGGTTTTCCTAAAAAACATATTTCGACGAGAATTGACCTTATTCGCATTCAAATGTAGCAATGTTTTAGGCTAAACTGTGAAAGATCAATTTCCTAAACTCCTTTTTTATTAATGGCAAAGACTTTTCGTTGCGCGCGGTACGCAGAGACACCTTATTGACCCTCTTTTACCATTCATCAAATTATTCTTAAGTTTTTACCATTCATTGTATTATTCTTTAGAACTTTACTTTTCAGCTTATTTGTTGCTATAACGGAAGAGATGTCTTGTGCATACGTGACCTTGGCATCAGCTGAAAACAGTTGTAAAAGGGTCCACAATCTTTCCAACATCAATAGCACAGCATAGAGGGAAATCAAAGTGTGTCCGTTAAGTTGAGGACAAGCAATATTGTACGCAGCTTTGACGAAAGCGGGATCCAACCTAGAGAGTACTAGCGAGGAATTATAGCATGTCGCTGTTTGAAAGTATAAAAAAATGATGCCTTTAAAAATGATGCCGGTTTTCTGGAAAGAATTTCTTTTTTCAACATGACCGAGTATTTTAAAGCCAAATGATTAAGAAAATAACATTTTGGAAATTAACCTGTTTACCACCAGTTTTTAGCTTTCTGTAATCTTTAACAGAAAGACTGTTGATTGCATGGATGAGAATAAACATTAAAAATTCTTAATACACAAAGGCGGTTTCCTTCGGAGAAGAATACGAACGGTTAAAGATCATGACTACTGGTAAAATAGAACAGTCAATTGAATGCTGTTTTCCTATTCTACTCAAACTGTTTCAACGGGTCAAACGTCTGAGCTCCTCCATTTTCTGAAAAACCGTGTTACGAGAAGCATTTCTCTTTTGTTTACTTTTGGTGAATTCTTAGCGAAATCTTTGAAAATATAACCCATTTACATTTGTTACTAATAACGGAAAAGGCTTTTTAATGGACGTGGTTAGTAGAACCTCGTTTATGATCCTCCTTCACCATTATTGAATTATTCTGTGTAAATCAATCCATATTTTAGTTTATTTGTTATTACAAGGTAAAAGAAGTTTGAACTTGCTTTGATGCGAGTACTTTTTGTCCGCATGTATTGGTGGTAGAAAAGAATAGTCTCTTGACCGCTGTGCTTACTCTGACAACAACGAGTCAAACGTTAGAGCTCCTCAGTTACAAATCTTTCTTTTCGATTTTCCTAAAAACCATGTTTCCACTACCAGATATGAATTTATATACATCTACTGTAAATATAGCAACATCTTTAGTTAAACCTCGTAAAATCATTTTCTTTAAACTACTTCCTAATAATGGGAGAGGCTTTTCATTTCGCGTGGTTAGTAGAATCTCGTTATTGACCCTCTTTTACCATTTATTCTTTATATTTTTCTTTAAAGGTTCATGGTTCGGATAATTTGTTGCTTTGGGGTGTTTTATTTTTATCCCCATATAACGACGAAGTATCAAAAAAATAAGACCGGTGCCGAAGATGATAACAAGTTGTAAAAAAGAACAGTCACTTGAATGTTGTTCGAGTTCCTTACTAGACAACAACAAGTCAATCGTCTCACCTCCATTTTCGTAAATTCGTGTTTCGACTAGTTCTTCTTTGTTTATAAACCTTTGGTGAACTCTTGACGAAAACTAAGCGAAAATAATCCTTTTAAGTTTGTTCGTAATAACGGAAAAGGCGTTTTTACAGGTGTGGTTAGTGGAATATCGTTTTTGACTTTCACTCACCTTTTATTGAATCACTCTGTAAAACAATGATATTTCAGCTTATTTGTTATTGCAAGGTAAAATAATCTTGAACTTGTTTTGGTGCGTGTACTTCTTATCCGCATATAACGGTGACGTGGGTGTGTCGACATTCTTTCCAGGATAAAAAACTGTAAAGAAACCTACTGATAAAAAGAAAAACTAACGATTTCGACACCCAATCACCACCGATGTTTACCTTTCTGTAAGCTTGAAGTAGATTTAAATTAAAACTTCATACACCAAGAAGGGTGGCTTCGGGAAAGAATAAGGCCCTAAGATGATACTCGGTGGTAGAAAGGAATAGTCACTGTCTGTTGAACGTTGTGCTTCCTTTGACAACGACGAATCAAACGTTCGAGCTGCTTACAAAGCTGTCTTCTCGATGTTTCTAAACAACATATTTCGACGGGAATTGACCTTATTCGAATTCAAACGTAGCAATGTTTTAGGCTAAACTGTGAAAGATCAATTTGCTAAACTCCTTTTTTATTAATGGGAAAGGCTTTTCGTTGCACGCGGTACCTAGAGGCACCTTTTTGACCCTCTTTTACCATTCATTCAATTATTCTTAAGTTTTTACCATTCATTGTATTATTCTTTAGAACTTTACTTTTCAGCTTATTTGTTGCTATAACGGAAGAGATGTCTTGTTAATGCGTGACCTTGGCATCAGCTGAAAACCGTGGTAAAAGGGTCCACACTCTTTCCAACATCAATAGCACAGCATAAAGGGAAATCAAAGTGTCTCTGTTAAGTTGAGGACAAGCTATATTTTACGCCGCTATGACTGAACCGGGATCCAACCAAGAGAGTACTAGCGAGGAATTATAGCATGTCGCAGTTTGAAAGTATCGAAAAATGATGCCTTTAAAAATAATGTTCTCTGGAAAGAATTTCTGTTTTCGACACGACCCACTA
Source organism: Porites lobata (assembly GCA_942486035.1). Taxonomy (NCBI): domain Eukaryota; kingdom Metazoa; phylum Cnidaria; class Anthozoa; order Scleractinia; family Poritidae; genus Porites; species Porites lobata. Next base: position 645,315 of record CALNXK010000235.1, on the reverse strand, counting down.
TTTTGAAGTCAATGATTAAGAAATAAAACATTGCCACCAGTTTTTAGCGTTTTGTAATCTTTAACGGAAAGACTGTTGATTGCATGGATAAGAATAAACATTAAAAATTCTTAATGCACAAAGACCGTTTCCTTCGGAGAAGAATACGAACGGTCAAAGATGATAACTAGTGGTAAAATAGAACAGTCAATTGAATGTTGTTTCTCTATATTCTACTCAAACTGTTTCAACGAGTCAAACGTTTGAACTCCTCCATTTTCTGAAAAACGGTGTTACGAGAAGCATTTCTCCTTTGTGTACGTTTGGTGAATTCTTAGCGAAATTTTTGAAAATAACCCATTTAAATTTATTACTAATAACGGAAAAGGCTTTTCAATGGACGTGGTTAGTAGAACCTCGTTTATGATCCTCCTTCACCATTATTTAATTATTCTGTGTAAATCAATCCATATTTTAGTTTATTTGTTATTACAAGGTAAAAGAAGTTGAACTTGCCTTAAGGCGTGTACTTTTTATTCCCATATAACGGTGACATGAGTGTGTCGATATTCTTTTCAAAATAAAAAATTGTGAAAAGAAATCTGCTGATAAAAAGAAAAACTATCGATTTCGACACCTAATCACCACCGATGTTTACCTTTCTGTAAGCTCGAAGTAAATTTAAATTAAAACTTCGTACACCAAGAAGGGTGGCTTCGGGAAAGAATAAGGCCCGAAGATGATACTCGGTGGTAGAAAACAATAGTCACTGTCTGTTGAACGTTGTGCTTCCTTTGACAACAACCAGTCAAACGTTAGAGCTGCTTACAAAGCTATCTTCTCGATTTTCCTAAAAAACATATTTCGAGGAGAATTGACCTTATGTAGCAATGTTTTAGGCTAAACTGTGAAAGATCAATTTGCTAAACCTCTTTTTTAATAATGGGAAAGGCTTTCCGTTGGGTGCGGTACGTAGAGGCACCTTTTTGACCCTCTTTTACCATTCATTCAATTAAGTTTTTACCATTTATTGTATCATTCTTTAGAACTTTACTTTTCAGCTTATTTGTTGCTATAACGGAAGAGATGTCTTGTGCATGCGTGACCTTAGCATCAGCTGAAAACCGTGGTAAAAGGGTCCACACTCTTTCCAACATCACTAACATAGCATAAAGGGAAATCAAAGTGTCTCCGTTAAGTAGAGGACAAGCAATATTGTACGCCGTTTTGACTAAAGCGGGATCCAACCTAGAGAGTACTAGCGAGGAATTATAGCATGTCGCACTTTGAAAGTATTAAAAAATGACGCCTTTAAAAATGGTCTTCTCTGGAAAGAATTTGTGTTTTCGACATGACCCACTATTTTGAAGTCAATGATTAAGAAAATTAACATTACCACCAATTTTGAGGGTTTTGTAATCTTTAACGGAAAGACTGTTGATTGCATGGATGAGAATAAACATTAAAAATTCTTAATACACAAAGACGGTTTCCTTCGGAGAAGGATACGAACGCTCAAAGATGATAACTAGTGGTAAAAAAGAACAGTCAATTGAATGCTGTTTTTTTTAATATTCTACTCAAACTGTTTCAACGAGTGAAACGTCTGAACTCCTCTTTTTCTGAAAAATTGTGTTACGAGAAGCATTTCTCTTTTGTATACGTTTGGTGAACTCTTAGCGAAATCTTTGAAAACAACCCCTTTAAATTTGTTACTGATAACGGAAAAGACTTTTCAATGGACGTGGTTAGTAGAACCTCGTTTATGATCGTCCTTCACCATTCATTGAATTATTCTGTGTAAATCAATCCATACTCTAGTTTATTTGTTTTTTTTAAGGTAAAAGAAATTGAATTTGCTTTGATGCGTGTACTTTTTAACCGGATATAACGTTGAGGTAGGAGTGTAGGCATTCTTTCCAGGATTGGAAACTGTGAAAAGAAATCTACTGATAAAAAGAAAACCTAACAATTTCGACCCCTAATCACCACCGATGTTTACCTTTCTGTAAGCTCGAAGTAAATTTAAATAAAAACTTCATACACCAAGAAGGGTGGCTTCCGGAAAGAATAAGGCCCGAAGATGATACTCGGTGGTAGAAAAGAATAGTCACTGTCTGTTGAACGTTGTGCTTTTTTTGACAACAACCAGTCAAACGTTAGAGCTGCTTACAAAGCGATCTTCTCGATTTTCCTAAAAAACATATTTCGACGAGAATTGACCTTATTCACATTCAAATGTAGCAATGTTTTAGGCTAAACTGTGAAAGATCAATTTGCTAAACCCTTCTTTATTAATGGGAAAGGCTTTCCGTTGCGTGCGGTACGTAGAGGCACCTTTTTGACCCTCTTTTACCATTCATTCAATTATTCTTAAGTTTTTACCATTTATTGTATCATTCTTTAGAACTTTACTTTTCAGCTTATTTGTTGCTATAACGGAAGAGATGTCTTGCGCATGCGTGACCTTGCCATCAGCTGAAAACCGTGGTAAAAGGGTCCACACTCTTTCCAACATCACTAACATAGCATAAAGGGAAATCAAAGTGTCTCTGTTAAGTTGAGGACAAGCTATATTTTACGCCGCTATGACTAAAGTGGGATCCAACCTAGAGAGTACTAGCGACGAATTATAGCTTGTCGCACTTTGAAAGTATTAAAAAATGACGCCTTTAAAAATGGTGTTTTCTAGAAAAGAATTTCTTTTTTCAACATGACCGAGTATTTTAAAGTCAATGATTAAGAAAATTAACATTTCGGAAAGTAACCTATTTACCACCAGTTTTTAGCTTTCTGTAATCTTTAACAGAAAGATTATTGTGGATTGCATGGATGAGAATAAACATTAAAAATTCTTAATACACAAAGGCGGTTTCCTTCGGAGAAGAATACGAACGGTTAAAGATCATGACTACTGGTAAAATAGAACAGTCAATTGAATGCTGTTTTCCTATTCTACTCAAACTGTTTCAACGGGTCAAACGTCTGAGCTCCTCCATTTTCTGAAAAACGGTGTTACGAGAAGCATTTCTCTTTTGTTTACTTTTGGTGAATTCTTAGCGAAATCTTTGAAAATATAACCCATTTACATTTGTTACTAATAACGGAAAAGGCTTTTTAATGGACGTGGTTAGTAGAACCTCGTTTATGATCCTCCTTCACCATTATTGAATTATTCTGTGTAAATCAATCCATATTTTAGTTTATTTGTTATTACAAAGTAAAAGAAGTTTGAACTTGCTTTGATGCGAGTACTTTTTATCCGCATGTATTGGTGGTAGAAAAGAATAGTCTCTTGACCGCTGTGCTTACTCTGACAACAACGAGTCAAACGTTAGAGCTCCTCAGTTACAAATCTTTCTTTTCGATTTTCCTAAAAACCATGTTTCCACTACCAGATATGAATTTATATACATCTACTGTAAATATAGCAACATCTTTAGTTAAACCTCGTAAAATCATTTTCTTTAAACTACTTCCTAATAATGGGAGAGGCTTTTCATTTCGCGTGGTTAGTAGAATCTCGTTATTGACCCTCTTTTACCATTTATTCTTTATATTTTTCTTTAAAGGTTCATGGTTCGGATAATTTGTTGCTTTGGGGTATTTTATTTTTATCCCCATATAACGACGAAGTATCAAAAAAATAAGACCGGTGCCGAAGATGATAACAAGTTGTAAAAAAGAACAGTCACTTGAATGTTGTTCGAGTTCCTTACTAGACAACAACAAGTCAAACGTCTCACCTCCATTTTCTTAAATTCGTGTTTCGACTAGTTCTTCTTTGTTTATAAACCTTTGGTGAATTCTTGACGAAAACTAAGCGAAAATAATCCTTTTAAGTTTGTTCGTAATAACGGAAAAGGCGTTTTTACAGGTGTGGTTAGTGGAATATCGTTTTTGACTTTCACTCACCTTTTATTGAATCACTCTGTAAAACAATGATATTTCAGCTTATTTGTTATTGCAAGGTAAAATAATCTTGAACTTGTTTTGGTGCGTGTACTTCTTATCCGCATATAACGGTGACGTGGGTGTGTCGACATTCTTTCCAGGATAAAAAACTGTAAAAAGAAATCTACTGATAAAAAGAAAAATTAACGATTTCGACACCTAATCACCACCGATGTTTACCTTTCTGTAAGCTTGAAGTAGATTTAAATTAAAACTTCATACACCAAGAAGGGTGGCTTCGGGAAAGAATAAGGCCCGAAGATGATACTCAGTGGTAGAAAAGAATAGTGACTGTCTGTTGAACGTTGTGGTTCCTTTGACAACGAGTCAAACCATAGGGGTACGGGAAATTTTTTGCCAGGGGGTGGTGCGGTAAGCCATTTGCCCAAAAAATTTTCGCAAGTGTCCCAAATTTTTACAAAAGAGTCGAAAAGAAACGAGGGCCATATTGCAACAACATAGGCCGTACTGGCTTATGAAGGTGGTTCGATACAGTTTTTCAGGGTCAATGCTAAGTTTGAGCATAAACTACGTCGCCATAAACAAACAGGAAAAATTGGCACCACAGTAGATGAAAATTTGTCATGATCAGGGTTGCAATGACATCAGAGTTGTCATAACATTGAAATCACGCCATTACCTATTTTACTCCAGCAAAATTAAAAATTCTCGGCACTGGGAACCTTACAAAGTCGTTCACAGGAGCTTTTTTCGCCAATACGGTCTTCTCAATGCTTGCAAAATTTAAGCAAAATATGTAAGAGCTTTATCGAGATAGTTTGGGATGAAGTTTTTACCGTTAAAAATACGGTAAGAAAAGGAAAATCGTGAGGTTTGGCCGTTATCTGTAGAAAACGAAACGCTTTTGACATACAATTTCACCTCATAGTAGTTTTCACGTGTGTGAAAGATCGTGGAGATAGCTCTGCCCGATTGCTAGAAAGAAGGATTTGATTAGTGCGCTCTTCTTTGCGGTTTTGTAAACATTTCGGTCTACTTTAACAAATTAGCGATAGATTTTTTAAAAGAATTAAGATTCTTCTCGTAATTCAAACTGAGAATTAGTCAGCCACTCCCCCTCGTCTTCAGACCCACCCTGTTCTTCGAGTGGAGATGATTCTAGAAAGTTATGCGACTGGATAGCGCATTCCAGCTACCGCAGTGCAGTACGGTGCCCAACAATAACAAAAAAATAAATATGTAAATTACTCATCACATGTTAGGCGATTACTGTCTCGTGTGAATATAACTGGATTATTACGCCGACTTCAGGTTAATATTCAGGTCTTCAAAATAATTAAATAAACATGGAGACGTCTTTAAAAACAGGCTTTGCCCAAATTTTCTCTTGCTGCCCAAAAAATCTGAGTTGCCCAAAATTTGGGGGGGCTGCAGCCCCCCTCGCCCCCCGGCCCGTACGCCTATGAGTGAAACGTTCGAGCTGCTTACAAAGCTATCTTCTCGATTTTCCTAAAAAACATATTTCCACGAGAATTGACCTTATTTACATTCAAATGTAGTATTTTTTTTTATTTGGCACTTAAACCTCTCGTAGATAACATCACCAATCAAAGATTTACATAACATGTCCACGGCATGTTGAGAACCTTTAACAGTGCCTTGTAGGGAACTCCACGAGTTCAAGAATTATGCCGTATAATTTTTGAACTCGTGGTGTTCCCTACAAGGCACTGTAGGGCCTCGCCTTACTGAAACGAGCTACCATCTAGAATGATCGAAAACTAACTCCAATGAATTAAGAACAGCTATGAACTTCTTAGCCTCTTACAAGTAAGTCTCCTAAGTGTACCAAACCTGTTTAAAGGACAAGAATCTTTGATGAAGTCAGAAGATCACATAAAAAGCATGTATGGTGAAATATGTTTCGAAAGTGTCCATTCTTCACCACTGGGCATATTTTACGTGTACCCATTCATTTTTTCGGCCCTTTTAACAAATGTTTTAAGATGATTGTGTGAAGAGAATTTACCCTAGGTACCCTTGTGACATTATTGTGACCAAACCTTATTACACTTGTTACATTATTACATTTGCTGACCAAACTTTATTAAACTTGTCTCTTCATTACATTTGTGCCCTATGCTGCTACTGCAATGAACTCATCAGTTACCTTGAAGGCCAGCTTTTACTTACCATAAGCCATTGCACACTTTCACGGTTAAAGCTTTTTCCCGGAAAAAGCTTTTGGTTAAGCAATCATTGCATGTTCGTGTTAGTAATGAAAAGCCGATAAACGGTGACCCCTGACTTATTGCCAGCTGGCGTGGACGGAAAAAGTTACAAAGACAGCTCATAACGGACCAGCTCGACTGCGATGCCTCAACTTCTTCATGAAGTTATTCAACATGGAAAAGTCTTTCAAGTAAACAGTAGAACCAGGTAATCAATGAAACCTGGAAGAGTAATTCTAAAGAATACTTGTTGTGGTGAAATATGTAATAAAAACGATCACTATTGTTATGGCAGCAGAGCACTTTAGGCAGAGGTGTAAACTTGAAAATTGTCCGCTATAAGGTGTCTAAGACCCTTTGAATAATTCAAGAGATCTCGCTGGGACTTGGCTTCCCAAAACCAAGTTTGTTTAGTTGCCATTAAGTAGCATCAGCAATTAAGGAATTAAACAGCAACCCACAACTTTGATGTCCACAAAATGGAACTTAAAACCTTTTAAGGAATAGTAGCTTACAACAATGACATTATCGCGGGAAAAGGTTCTTATTCGGGGCCACTGGCCAACTCATGGTTACCGCTTACTGGACTGAGCAGCCATTTTAATAGGTTGAGGGAAATCGCCAATAAAGGGCCGTGGCTGTGACCATTCGAATGTGTATGGTGAAATGTGTCGGTTGAAAACTGTCCAGTTGCCAGTGACGGTGTCCACATATAAGTTTCTTGGTTTCCATACAGGTTTACAGTAAGGAGTCTTACCCTGTAAGCGGCTTACTTTGTCATCAACATATACAGCTATTTATTTTAAAAAAAAAAACGTGGAATAAATTGTGAACTCATGGGTATAACTCTCAGGTACTAGCCGAACAGAAAAGTGGCAAAGCTTACGTTTCTAATGACAGACAGAAACAGAAAATCATCGTTTAATCATTTTCACTTTGCTGCGCAACGCCAATAAAAATATAAGAATTTATTGTCCTCTTCGGTTAGGCCATCACTAATACAGTCCTAGTTTAACTTTCCGCAAATCGCCGGGTTTTTAATCCTGAACCGAATGGTTTGCTCGTAACATAGTTATTTATATTTATTACGTGTTTTAGATACAGGATGTTGAAGAAAAACTTCGGCAAAAAAGTAACAATATTGTACATCTCCTTTCATTTCTTTATTTATGGTGTAATAAGCAAATTAACCTTGAACAGTTCCATGGTGAAAGTAAATCGATTTTACGCTAAAAATAACCATTTACTTAAAACATTATTTTCAAGCTTCGCTTAAATGCATAATTGCGTTCAAACGTCGGCGATAAACGACTAAGACATTTAAGTATTTTCAAGACTGTTTAGAGTGTAAAGAAATATGGGAATCTTGACATGGTTATATCGTACGCATTTGTGACACCCTATAGCCATGGTTATATCGTACGCATTTGTGACACCCTATAGCCAAAACTCACCGTGGTACAACCTCGTCCTCAGGGCTTTTCCCTCAAAAAATGGGTGGGGCGGGAAAAGGCCCTGGCATCGGCTGGTCACGTGTCTCCTCGTACACCCTAAAATCCTGGGTGTAATAAATTATCGCCATGTGAAAAGCTAAAATTATGCGTAACCTCACAGCGCGCGATCTTGGGCGACCTTTTATATCTCTTGGCGATTAACGAAAAGTTTTACAAGGTTTCCTTTTTGTCACAGA
>CALNXK010000235.1:617500-635000 GCA_942486035.1 Porites lobata | reverse complement strand
ACTTGGTGAATCATGGCTTGGCTGCGAAGTTGCAACTGATCTTTTGCTTTTAAGATCTTTAGGTAGGTTGTTTTCGTACAGAAAATTCATTTCTTCATTGTCAGCAAGAAGTTTTTGAAATAATGTAACTTTAACTTTGTTTGAAGGAAATCCTATTTACACGTAGATTTTTGATAGATGTTATGAGTGTTCAACTTGACAACACAAAGCAAAATTTATATATATCTGCGCGATACGAGCTAGTTTAAAAAACTATGGTTGCTTTGAAACCGATTTTTGGGAAGATTTTACTAGATAAAGATTGACCTTTTTTCTGCCCACATTTATCAACCCAATAACTTCTACATTGAGGATTTTGCTTATATTTTAGTGATCTGCGAAACTACGAGTGTCCGATCGAGCCAGGGTTTAAAAATATCAACTCGAGTGCGACAAAGTTCAGTGACTTCAAACACATTGTGGGCAAGCGTTAAATTTTTTGGGCAAATCACTGTCGAAAGGTATGTTGTTTTTGTGTCCACAGTGGAGCTCCGGACCTTATATATCCAGGAACTTCCTTATATGAACACATTTCGTGAATGCATCTTCAAAAAAAATCGGACCTACGCATGCACATTTCAAGTACAACGCAAGGAAAATAATGTCGTTAAAGTCCGTTTTACTATGAGGTATTCTTCGAGAAAATTAAGTAACGACAAAGTTATAACCACAGCTTGCAACTTTTGAAGACAAATTGCCTGTTCTTTCCAGGTTATGAGTGGAAACATTTTATTTTTAGGCAAAAAAGGTTTTGAAATCTCGCCATTTTTTCAAACCCGGCCAGGGGATCTGGGCAAAAAAGTTCACGCATGCTCATTACGTTTTTCCGCCCTGAAGTTCAGGCGCGGATACAACCTCGTCCCCAGGGTCTTCTCGCTTTCCAATATGGCGGCGGCAGGAGAGAAGACCCTGGCACACAGCGAACTAAAACGATCGCTGATTGGTGTATTCCACTACGCGTTCATACGTGCGCTCTCATTGGTTCATTCCTTCCAAAACAAAGATGGTTACCCTTTGAGGGCTTCGTATAGGCTTAGAAGTGCTTTCTTCAGTGTTTGAGACCCAAAAGGTGGACAGAATTCAGGTCTGATTGTTCGGAAAACTGTGACTGTACCGTTGGAAGGCAAAGATTCGAATATAGTGATATCTGAAATGGTAATCGCTGGGAATATTACAACGCGTAGAGGTATTTCTGTTGCTCGTGCTATTTGGTTTTTGTGTTCTAAATTACTAAAGATTTGCTTCTTTAATTCCCGATATGTGAAAGAATACTTGCAAGGCTTCAGCTTATCAATAAATTTGGCTGTCCGTTTGCAAAGGTTTAGTGTTGTTCTGCTTTTTTTTTTCTTTGAACAAAAGCTGTATGCATAATATTATTGATGTATGGGGTTATACGGAAATCTTGCATAATCTGCGCTTTGTCTCAGCAGTTTTTTTGTCTAGTGAAACATTTTTTTTCACTTGATCGTAACATGCATGGGCCTAACCTGGCCTTCTTTTAATTTTTGCCACTGTGATTTTGAAGGGGGATGAGCAGCGACAGAGGCAGATGTCGAAACAAAACTAAAAATTGAAGCCAAACATATTGTCGCTATCCTTTGATATTTTTAATCCTGACTTTTCATTTATTCAGTTTTAGTGTCACAATAATGATAATTTATTATTATTTGCTCATTTCAGTGGCAGTAAAATACAGCCAAATACAGAGACATTGGGAAAATGAACTGTTTCCTATTCTCAGAAATGAAAAACTTGCATATTAATGTATTGAAGCTTGTGGGATTTCTTTCTAGTTGCAAAAATAAAATAATGAAAGCACATGATGTCTTTTATTCTATCAAGTTGAAAACAGTGATGAGCCCATGCAAGGAAATCTGACAGTCTTGGATTCTCAATTCTGCACCATGGATACTGCATTCTGGATTCTTTGTCAGTGGAACTTGGATTCCAGATTCCAATTATAAGTGGGATGCAGAATACTTGCCCTTTATTCAGGATTCCACGAGAAAAATTTCCCAGATTCCAGATTTCCTTACATGGGGTGACAGTGACCCTAAGATAAATACGTTTTCTGTCAAACTAAAACCGGTCAATTGAGCTTCTAATTACTGTAGGCTAAGTGTGCATGTTGTTCTTGTCACTATATGCTTGAAAAGCAGGTTTGTGGACCAGGTGAAATAGTGGCTGGTACTGTACTATTCCAAAACCAGCTGGGTATGATTATGAAACCGCTATAATTCAGTTCTAACACTTGGATTTACAAAAATAAACTGCTTCAAAGGGTGCATATATCACTATCCACTGAATAAACAAGAGCGGAAAGGGCCTGCAGTGTCTTGATCATGGGATTTTTCATGTAGGGATGCCAAGGCTTTTAAAGTGTTTTGCACCAGAGTCCCCACTAGCATAGTGAGCTTTTAGTTGCCTAGTCATGACCAATGAGTTTCGGGTCACGTGGTCCCAAGCAAAATTTTGAAACAATTTCCCTCCAGTTTGCCTGAGATAAGTCATTGAAATGAATTGACCAAGAAGGCTTGAGAAAATACCACACAGGGAAAAGGCAAGGCTTTTAGCTTGTTTAGGTGTTGGGCTGTGAGGTTGCAGCTGTTAGATGTGCTGGCTGAAATACTTCCAAAGTCTACTTTAAGGTGTTGGTTAGTCTTAGTCATAGTGTCTATATCATAATTATATCATCAGAAATAATCAGATTAACACAACTATTAAACTGATAATCGATTATAGTAGATTATAGTTTTGTGCCCCTGTGCGCCATTTTCAACACTGAAAATAATTTTGTAACTGAACAAAACAAAAAACCTACCCTGCGCTGCAAGCAGAGGCTTATCTGTCACATAGTTAAACCAACTAAACATCATATAAAGCACACCACTACCAGGTCATGTCTCGATTTAATAAGAGTACGAAAGGGCCCATCTGACGAGCAAAGCGTGTTTGACTTAAAAGATCTATTATCTCCAAATGAGATAGGAACTTTTACAGTGCACATGACTCAGATAGGACTATCAAATTTTTGAACAACTGGAGTCTAGCCTTTAGTCAATTTGCACATTGACATGGCAAAGTGCAGCCCCAAGTAATATGTAAAATAAACCAAAGTCAGGGATTAAGAAAGTTTTTGCTCTAAAAATCGAATCTATTTCAAAGTGGAGAATACTTTTGGATTGCTATATTAGAAACAATGGAAACACTCTTCACCTTTTGCTAGCTATTAAAGTGGGGTTAATGCCTTTCATTTTTTACATCTGAGAGGCAAAAAAAAAACAATAATAACAACATCTTAAATCCTCTATTAAGGCCCCCTCTCTCAAATAAGCCCTCCTTTTCAGTGGAAAGTTTTAGCAATAAGCCCCCGTCTCTTTTAACCCCCATCCCACATCCCCCCTTTTCTTATTCTTCATAAAAGACTATATCAATCAATGACGACTGTAAAACTTTGTGTGGACCGATCCAGGATGGTTTATTCACCAACTGGAAGTTCAGATTTGTTTTTGATCCTCGGCTGCTTGACCTCCAACCTTCTTGTACTTGGGCTTTTTCACTTGGCATTTTTTTTGTGGGGGACTAATAACAGCATCTTTGCTCTAGATTAAAATAATAAGGCCCCTATCTCTATTGCCCGGAAGCATTGTGAACAGGGTTAGATATCAAAAGCCAATAAGAAAGTCTAAAAACTGTGAGGTACATCAAGATTGACAATAATTTTATTACCTGTACCAGATCAAGTGACAAAATATCCAAACTGAACAAGGACCTGTTTAATTTTCAACCAAAGTTCCCTCAAATTATATTAACAAAATAGTGTTCTATGGCTCTTGTTTTCAGAAAAAAATTGTTTTTTTACATATCAGAGTTCCGTTAAAATGTGTGCAAATAGAAAAACAATAGTAAAAAACCTCATGAAGATCTGTAACAAAACTGACGATAACTTATCAGCTCAAAGTGTCTGCGACTCAATTTAATGCTTAGTTGAATTTCGAGCGGAAGAAGTTTTAGAGCGTCATGACAAAAAAATCCCTGGCTTCAGAGGTCTGTTCTCGAAATTCCTAACATCAAACAAATTGCGCTCACGGTTAAAAAGCTCCCCTTTCACGAAAGAAGAAAACTGAACCTCTGGCACTCAGGGTAGGCAAAAAAAAAACAGTGAAGAAAGGTCGGTATCGAGAAATTAAGTTGTAGACAGTTGTTAAGTGCCGTGTACGCTAGAACGTTCAGGCTTAAAACTAAACCCAGGTCATTGAACAGAAAATAAGATCGCTATATCATTCTACCGTATTCCTGTGGCTTGTAAGTGCATTCATTCATATTTTTAGCTTCTTTAAGTTTGCCTCTGCCGCCATTTTGTTTGTTTTTCACCAGGTCATAAGACCTCGTACCCAGATCCTCTCACTCTTTAGCTTGGCCGCCATTTTGAATAAATTTCCACTCTCCGTGGACAAATCAGTCACGTGATTTCTGCTGTGTGCCAGGGTCTTCTCTCCTGCCGCCGCCATATTGGAAAGCGAGAAGACCCTGGGGACGAGGTTGGCTCGGATACCAAGTCATGTAACAAAATACAGACTCAAACACTTGTGATTTTGATTTTGCGAAATTTGTTTTTGATTGTGAAATGATTAGAAAGAAATAATTTTATAAGAAATGGAAGGTTCCCATAGTTCAAGCTTGAATGAAGGTAAGTTTTTTTTTTAACGTTTCATTCACACCCTGTATACTGCTGCAGTCTTATGTAAACTTTCATTTGACAGCTATGACTATGTATTGTTTTCTAATTTAAGTTTCAACACATATTGTCTGAAATATTGCGTTCGATTGCGTCCACGAAACTTCATGATGTTCTATAAATAAAAGGTAAAGCAAATAAAAGATAATTAACTAAAGACAATGAGTCACCGAGCCCCCGAGCCACTAAAAAAATATACCTATCATCTGCTATAATACATACTAAAGTATATGCCTTCTATGTCTGTCTTATACTTATATGTCTTATATCTTTCTCGTTCTTTAAACACTTGTCGTGACTAGCGAGCCACCGAGCCACTTCTGTTTAAGACTTGAAAATATGGCCTTGTATTCTGTAGTTGCTCCACATTGTTAGTAGAACTAGAAATGCTTTTGTTGTCTCTGCGTGCATTGCATGATACACTGATGATATTAAAGAGCTTATCAATTCTGTTTGGTATAAAATTCCTTAGCTTGAGAAAACAGCGGACATTTGGCGACGCTACCACTGGTTTCCCCGCCAAATGACGTCTGAGAAACGAGCACAGAAACTTCATACTGATGATGTATCACTACCCAGATCTGGGTAGTGCTTCTGATTGGTTGAATCAAATTTCCCATGCGGTATGATCAATTAGAAGCACTACCCAGATCTGGGTAGTGATGCATCATCGGTATAGAATTTCTGTGCTCGTTTCTCAGACATCATTTTGTGGAAATGCAGTGGTAGCATCGCTAAATGTTAGCTGTTTTCTCAGGCTAAAAGTTCCTTAATCTAAATGAAAAGACGGCCAGCTGTCAAATGTGGATTTTAGTTTTTGTATAAAAGACTTGAAAATTTTGGCGTTATAATGATTATATGAGTGACAAAGTGTGGTACAGCAAGTGTTCTTTTCTATAATTTGATCATCTTCAGTTGAATAAAATCAGTCTTTCTTCTTTGAATTTCTGTTTGAACTCAAAAGGAAGTGACAGTGCAGGCCTTACAAGAAGGTGTAGTGACTGTAAAAAATCATACAAGTCCTGCGATTGCAAGGTTCGTGATTGCTAACTTTATAATCCAAGGTTTAATAGTTAAAAAAAGGTAAATGCTTTGTTTTATAATAAAAAGGCAGCAAGCTGCTCAAGCTAGTTTACAGGTACTCCACCCTGATAATGTGAAAAACACTCAAATGGATAGGACTGATATGCTGCTGGCTATTTATATACAAGTGTGGCGCATTTGCAGAGGGTATTTTGATAGTTAGCACACACTTACGTGACTGTTTTGACATAATGGTATTTTGTAAAAGATGACCATTGCACTGTATTACAAAAACAAGAGTGAGTGTACTGATGCATGAACTGTTCCTCAAGAAGAAGGAAAGTTAACTACATTACAGTGTTAACTAAGTTAAAGTGTGAACTGTACCTATGAATTGCTTGCACTTGTAGAACTCAGGATAAATTGTTACTTTTTATTTGGCAGAATTGTTCCAAGTGTGGAACAATATTTCAGAAGTATTGGGGAACTAACTTGATCAAAGGACGGTAAGCATCTTATAATGTTTACTCAATTTAATATATATTATTCTAAATAAAAAAAGTTAACACTGGAGCTACCCTTGTTACATGTAGTGTTTATCATAATGCATGCATGGATTCCCTTTTCATTATGTACAGTATACACATAGTGCTCTGAAATCTTGGAGGCATAATGACCTTATTATCAGTGCTCTGGAGTCCAGATCAAAAAATGTGGGTTCTAGCTGTGGCTAGCTAGGGTCCTTGACCTTGCTTAATTCATAATTTCTTGGGCAAGACACTTTACTCTCGATGCGACTGGCACTCCATCCAGGTGTATGAACCAGTACCAGCAAATGTAACATTATGGACTAAAGCAAACCTTTTGACAGGAAGGATTAGAAATATTCTTAGTTGTTTTGTCATGCTATAGAAACAAGATTAGTAAAGGACAGGTAATGTCTTAATACTTATACTCCCTTAATTCTAATTTCTAATTAATGTGCGTTTATCGAATCATATTTTTATGTTAATTTGCATAATATAAATGATGATTATTATTCTCCCCCTTCTTTTCTCCCTCTTATGAAAGAGTAAGGTGCTTAAACACCTCTTTAGATTTAGAATTTAAGTAAAACGATGCACCACTTTCTTACCTCTTGTCAAGATGATAATTCCACATTTCTTTTGTTTGTTAGTTCTCATTGTCGTACATGTTCCACTGCAGTGTGTGTTACCTGTCATGTTGTCGTTAACAAAGCAGTAAAGGTACGTCACTGTTAAAAATTTATTTTGTCAAATAATAAGTTAGTAAATAGTTAAATCCTGCTATTACATCATCCATTTGAAAATCATGTTATGTTTTATAAAAACAATGAATGAGTTTTATCAGTAATGTAGAGCGGACTGTAAGAAAGGGAGTTAAATTTTCTTCTTTTGGCAAACGATCTTTGTAACTGTTGGCCATTACTCCATTAAACTTAACAGACTCAATCACGAAACATCTGGTGTTGACATACAAATGTTAAGAGACAAAAGTTCAATGTCTTTATACTGAACATAATTGATCGCTGTAATGTCTTGTGGTAAGATTCATGCAACTGCATCAGTATGGCTCCAGTTTTAAGTGCACTCACAGGAACTGAGGCATACTTACTATTATAGAATTTCTATTGCAATTTGTCTGTTTCACAAAAAATCATTTTGCCAATATGTGTGTCAAAAAATTTGCTTGCCCACATTTTAGAGGGCCTTTGAAAAAGTGGTCACTTGACTGAGCATTGATCTACTGTCAGTAGTCCTTTATCATTCTGCTAGGTATGTACAAGATGTCTCTTAAAACAAAAAGAAGATGAAATGAACACCCAGAAGGCTCTGTCAGCTATAGAAGAGGCTAGAACAGGAAGAGGTGTGTTAAATTTACCCATCAGAGATATTAATATATGATATTGTTGATTACTTTAAAAAATCAAGCAGTCTGACAAATAGCTAAATGAAATAAATATAAAATCAATAAATACCAGTGTATAAAGATGCCCCAAGGTCCTTGTTTTCCTAACTCTGACACTGAGAGACTTGTTGATGGTGATAATGATAATGATGATGATGATAGTGATGATGATGACATAAATTTGTATCAACAGAAAATTATGTTGGATGGCAAACTTGTTTTCTGAAGTGTTACACTGTCTCCTAGCATTGCCAAACTGGTAACTGTCCATCAGAAATCAGTTAGGAGAAAGAGGAAACTGAGAATCAAACTAGGATGAAACCACAGTAAATTTCATTTTAAACTACATCATAACAGGACATGGAAATGAAAAGGTCTTTATTGAAATGACATTTTCTTTCATCTTTAGCAAATTCAACATCATCTGCAACATCTGATGCATTCGTTGTGGTGTCAAGTTTGTCTAGTTTAAATCCTGAACAAAGGAAAAGGGCTTTGTTTGAAGCTGCTAAAACAGGTAATAATATGCTTATCACTAATCTAATATCAAAAGACTGCCGAAAACTAACCAAGTCAAAAACTAGCAAGTCATACATGTGTACTTCAACAGTAAAGCCCCTTGTACATGTACTTCAAATCTTTCTCACAGTGCTGATGAGCTCGAGCTGTACAATAATCTGTGATGTATGGTTTCTGCACATTTTTGCCTACAGATGTGTTTTTGCTATTCTTTTATAATGGTAACTTTTTAACAGGATGTGATTAATTTATGACAGAAACTCATAACTTATGAGTTTCTGTTTATGACAAATTTATGACTCAATATTTTCCCAACTGAGTGATGACTCTGAATGCATGTAGTACCACAATGCATTTTAATCATTTAGAAAATAATTAGTTAGTCAAAGTATATTAATTTTGATGTATTTAATATCAGTAAAAATGAGTTGCTGTATTTCCAGGAGACCATTATTCCATGGTTACTTTACTGAATCATGAGAATGTTGACATCAATATTAGAGGTAATAATTTAATTTTAAATATGAACAAACCCACTTTGAATTATTTCTTCTATACTGGTAAATAAAGATTCACAGGCAAAGTAAATTTTTTTTGTTTCTTTCTCATAAGAGTGTTTGATCCTACATTTGAATGAAATCACAGTGAATATTATTTTGTTATTTCTTTTTGTAGATGAGGACAAGAACACTCCTCTCTTTTTTGCTGCAGAAGGTGGCCATCTCCCTTGTGTGGCTCTCTTAATGGTCACTAATTTTGGTCTCAATTTGTCCCTAATAATTTAACAACCTTGAGAAAGTTTGTAAACTTTCCATTAGAATTTTGGCCCAGTGTCTTAATTGTTACAGTCATCATTCTACAGTGTGTTCATTAGGCAAAGGAGATCAGAGAATTCTCTGTTTACTATGCAGAATTCTCTGGCTAATGTTTGATAGCCTATAGGACTATTTTTTATTCTGATGCAGAGTGTCTTTCACAATACTCTCCTGTAACATTACACCTTCCTCCTGCTACTAAATTCTTAATGAAAACCCTGATTCTATATATAATAATTATATAATCAATTTCTATTGTATAATATGTTTGAAAATTAAAGGGAGATGTAGCAGATTAGCAGACACCTTGTAGGGCCTTGTTGCATGCACCTCTTCAATTGTAAAGCCAGGACAGAGTCTCATGATTGGAAGCTTTTTGAACCCAAACTTAAAATCTTGCAAGTGAATATTTTTGGTGCTTTCTTCCATCTTGAATTAAGCACATTTTGCTACAAAGTCTGGCATTTTTCAGTACCGGTCTGCATAGTAAGTTAAATCCAAACTGCAGGATTCTTTGACTAGGCTAATATCCATACAGAATGATACTGAAATAATAGTGATGGTGATGATGATGATAATTAATTGAAGGGTATTTAACCTTCTGCCAATAATTTCCTGGTCCTCGTATCTCTAACAGAAAGTGTGGCATGTCATTCTGACTCTTGAAATACACACGTCATAATATTTCTCTGTACGCGACAGTTTTCAGGGTTAACCCATGTATATCAGCCCTGTAAACTACGTTGTAGCTACGTAAATTAAATCCCTTCTTATTTACTTATTTTATTTAAAATTCAACAGGAACGAAATGCAGATGTGACAGCAGTGAACAATGTAAGTTTATGGAATGTTACATACTAGAAATGAGTAAATGAATATCAAGACTACTACTTATTATAATATTTCTTTTGTTGTCCAATCTAGAAATCTTGGACCCCTCTTCATGCCCTTGCATGGTAAGTTTACATAACTATGGTTAAAAAACATGTTATACAAATTTTTTATGAAATCCTATTAAATCAAGGCTTGTGGGGTGTATTATTAAGCAGACTGTTCAGTCTAGAAATTGGTAAAAGTGGGTCATACATCCCACGTGGCATTTTAAATTGGATTAATTTCAAAAATGGTCTGGTCCAAACTATGAACAACTATCATGAGCTTCACCATCTTAATTATCCAGCTCATCTTCATTCTTTTCAGGTTCAACTGTCATTCTCTTAAATTGCGTAAATAAATGAACTTAGCTTTTGCTGTTGTTTCATAATGAATAAAGAAAAAGCACAAATTAACGAAACGAAGCGTGTGTTGATTGGCAAAGCAACAACTATGCAGAACATGGACATGTACACTCCAGTCTCTTTCTGTACCGCATGGAAGGCCTGGCACAAAAACTACTCATAAACACATAGTCTGAAATAACAGTCATCTTGTGCTCTTATTTAAGGCTAGTAATCACACTTTTTTTATTTTTAATATTGACTGCTGCTTTTGAAGTACTTGTATATTAGGTAACCTTTTTTGCATCAGTATGCCTCCATGATAATTTCATTTTGTGTCAGAATAGAATATTGAATATTCCACGTCAATGAGGCAAAAACGCGGTCTAGATTTTAATTTTTGATTAAGCAGCTATGTATTACTGATATTATGTGATTGATCTGTAGGAAAGGATCAAGTGAAAGTCATGTGGAGTGTGGTGAACTTCTCATACAGGTACTACTGACAAAACGGAAGGTAAGATTTTCTGGAAAGTGAGAATATAATATTGTTCTGGAAAGTAATAATAATGCGGTTAGAAAGCCTTACAAAATTCAAAAAGGTTAACTAAAAGTTGCCTTAATTTACAACCAAACAGATCAAAATTTTGTGGTGTCACTTAAAATGCATTTGTACAGCTTTAAAAGAACTGTAGGTAGTCTAAAAGATGTTTTCATAGCACTTTTTTGAAGAAGAAATCTGCGTTTGGTTGCCCCCGTTTTCTCACTTTGATGTTTTGCCTAGACACAGTTAATTCACCATACATTATAATACTACAGTGTAATGTGCAGGGAAGACCTTTACTTGCTGAAATGGTATCCACTTGTTACAAATCATGTTATACCGTTTGAAGGTTTGCTGCTTTTTGTTTCTGGAGACAATGGATGAATGTGATCATTAATATGAGCAATTTACAAAGGAAATATTCCGAAACGGCTTGTCTCATGATTTAAAATTAACCAAGATGCAAATAAGGTCTACTTGTGAATATTGTACCCAAAAGAATGCACCTCGTAATAGATCTGAGTGATGATACTGACTTGTCCCCAGTAGTCTTCGCACGTAACGCACGGCGGGAGCAGGGGATGATGGGAAGGGAAAAGAGTGAAAGACGGTCATCTGTCTGCCTCACTTTCCTCCTTCCCATCACACCCCACACGCCCTTAGAGAGAGATAGTGAGAGATGACTGGAGACAAGTCATGTGATGATATTGTATTGGAAGACCGTTGGTGGTTGAATGGATCTTGGAATGTGTATTTGGCATCCCCACAGATTTCTCAGGGACAAGTGACATTATCACCAATTTGCCAAAGGCATAGTTTGCTTCACAGCCGTTCTTTCTGTCTTCACGCAATGCTCACTCCCCACAAACGGCTGTTGAGAACCGAACCACATTCCTTTAGAGAAGTCACCGTACCGTAAACTTGGCGCGAACACCTTCCAGAAAATGGAAGCTGAAATGCTGCATACACTCCATAAAACGTTTCTACTTATTACTACTTAGTAGTATACTGATAAATCCTTTTTTGACAACCAAGTATGTGCGCTCATGATTTGCTTCCCTCCCCTCCCCTCCCCCACTTTACTCTCCCTGTTAAGATGGGTGTTCCAGTGTTTGCCTTGACTGACACATTAGAGACAGCGGCAGACCTTGCATCCCGTTCCGGTGGCAAACAGGAGCTGGTTCAACTATTGAGAGCTGTGGAAGGTAAAACAAACCCACCATAATACTTGTTATGCAAAATTTCTCTGTGTAAGCTTTTTGATTAAGTTGATAACATTACAGATCCTTTCTACAAATAGGCTTTGACTTCCAAAAACTCCTACTTTTAAAACGAGGTTAAGTTGCCAAGACTTGTGGGACTGTTACTTATGACATGAAAAAAATTGGCCAATAGCGAACGGACCGGCGCGTCCCCAGTAATGATCCCGGCAAGGAACAGTTGCGGGACGTATAGAGCCATTTTCGTATGACCTTGAAATAAAAACGCGCGAACAAAACAGTCTCAGAAACAACAAACGAGCAGAAATGGAACGATTTGATTAGTTTGTCGAACGAATACAAACGCTCGTGGGTTTTGGTTGGTTAAGCGAACGCTCGGCTGAAAAGACTTCATGCCCGAAGAACTTTCTAGAAATCAATCGAACTTCGCTTTGACGTCATACTGCAACACTATTGGCCAATCGAACAATGCGTTCTCCATATTAAGGCTTTCTTTGGCGGGAAAACGAAGAGTCCATGTTTTGATCTTTTCATCCATTGGCTGATAAAACAAATAACGAACACACCGAAACCATTTTTCAAGGTCATACGAAAATCGCTATATCGGCTCCGGTTCCATTTTCTTTTTGAAAGTGACGAATAACTTTATACACTTGAGGATGTCTGGGACGTTCTTCCCATCGTATATGAATTCAAACTATTACTGGGCTGTGACTTACAAGTGCCATAAAACCTTTTTAAGTTTTAATTCTGTATCAAAAATAATCTTGCAGTTGATGTTGCAGTACAGAACTTACAAGAGAGGCTACAAACCCCAACAGGTAATCTAACTGATCTTCCATCTTATTTGCAAATTTAATGGAATGGAAAGATTTTTTAAGCTTTTTTTCTGGTTAAGTCGGATATGAGGATTATGCTGTAATTATCAATCACTTGTATAATGTATGTTTTTCTGTTGCAGGGTTCTCATCCAAAGACCCAATGTTAAAGCTGTATGTGGCTACGATTGTGAGACACATTAATGAAAACGTACCACCCAACAGCCCGAGATGGATGGCAAAAGGTTTGTCTTAAGAAGGATAAAGTATTCATTTTGTAACGCGCATAGCCCAGCACGGAAAAGTCTGAGTCCTGCTACGTACGGATTGAACACCTTACATAAAACTGTCTGTAAATAATGGTATACTCATTAGGCTCGAAAATCTCGCTGCACACGGTGAACTCAAGGTGCAATCTCGTTCTCACGGCCTCTCTGGAAGCGTAGTCCCCAGGTATGAGGTCGCCAAAATTGAGAAATCTACCCACTTACGATGGTGTTTGAAAATTAAGCATGCTAAAATAAACAGTATTCTGCAAAATGTTTATAGAAATGTGACTGGGCATTGATCCCTGTTGTATTTGTTGTGAAGTTTATGATTTTTCATACAGTTTTTGTTATTATAAAACTCAGATAATCCGCAAGAAAGACGTAAATTGTTGAAGACACCAGAACTTTTAAGAAGAGAAGACAAAACTAAGTCCCTTGACTGGGTGAGTTAAATATTCCTTGTATATTTTAACCTTCACGAAAGTACCAAGACGCATAAAATAATCACTGAAGTGGGAAACTTTATTTCCGATTAAGGCGAAACACTGTAGAAACTCAAAATAGATCAAAACAAGCATGACTGTAGCTTCTTTGTCATTCTCCTGTAGTGTTTAATTTGAGTCTTAACATTTCAATGTAAGGCACAGTTCAATTACGCAATTCTTTTCCCCATGTTTACATCTCCTTCTTTCCCACCCCCACCCCATGAGTTTATGGAGAATTTGATATTAGTTGATTAAACAACTCGTTAAAAGGGAGAAGCTGTATTAATAATAGTTTTACTTCTGGTGTTAAGATCCTTATACTGTAGAAATTTCTTGAAATTATGGTCACATATTTTGTTGTCTTTGTTTTCAGAGTCTTCGAAAGCATAACTCGTACGAGGAGCTTCGGTCCGAAACCCCAGGTGAGAAGCTTAGGGCTGTAGGCACTATATGGTGACCTTCTTATTGGTAATGGCACTGAACTTTCTTAAGCCGGACATTATTCCAAAAGTTCTTCTTGGCTTTCTGTACAAAGAAGAAAATCATATTACTTGTAAATGACAAAATCGCAGCATCTGACAAACAAATGTGTCTCCCAAGCGTGACAAACAAACGGAGAGAAACTTTGAAAAACTGTTAAGATGAAACGTTTCAGAAACTCTACGGAAATACAATCCCCAAGAAAGGAAACCCAAGACAGTCTTTGATTTCCGATTCTGCGCCGTGGATACCGGATACTTTCTCAGTAAATTTCTGATTGCAGATTCCAACTGTTAGTTGGGTTCCGGATTCCTCGAGCTGTATTCCAAATTTCAAAGCCTAAATTCCAAAAATTCCCGGATTCCCGATTCCACAAGCAAACATATTTTCGGATATTTCCGGAATCCGTATTCTCTTAGATGGGGTGTTTCGATGTTGCCCATCCTTGTCTTCTTTTATATTTGCTGTGATATTTAAACCTTCCTTGAATGCTTGATTCTCCTCGCTCAGTTAGGGCCCAATTTCTACTTTAATGACACAGCTTTAAGCTAAATGCTATCCAAACCAAGTTTGGCTGACCGCTTCAGAGAGGTGTCTGCCTTATGGACAGTTAAAATTGCGGATAGGCAAGTAAAAGTTTATCAAGCACTGCAGGGACAGGCGCGCACATGAGCCATCTACTTTCTCCCTCGTTACTATTATCAAAATAATTCTCTCTGTAGCTTTCGCCAGTGATCACCAGCCCCTTGGTAAGACGGGTATTCATATAAATTTGAGCTCAATGATATTGAAAGACATCAGATTATCTGGTACTGATTTTCCATCCCTTTTATTGTAGTTAATCGTTTCTTTGGTTCAAGTAGCGGCACTCCATCATCTAACATTCCTACAGCTGATGTAGAACCTATCATCAAACCGGATTTATTACCGTGTGTGGTGGCAAACCCTTCAAAACTCCAGGTACTTGATCCTTTTAATTCACTGATCTGCGTAATCAAGACACAACCACATTTACGGCAACTTAACCTGGAAAGTCTCAGAAAGTCTTCAAAGAAGGCTTTGCGTAACATGACTGCGGTCTAAACTATTTTCAATCGGCCGAGCCCCAGTATTTAACCCTACTTACATAAATCTGTAAGTGAAAAAAGAGTATTTACTGGACAAACCTCTTTTACTTGTTGTCTGGTTTAGCTTGGTTTCCATAATCATTGTCTAAGGCTTCCCAAAATGTGTTCGGGTGGTCGAGATAATCACATGGAAACGGCTCTGATGCAATGAGGGACGAGGATAAATTCTCACGATATTTTAACAGTATTCCTATAAGAACCATTTGGGACAAGAAAAGTGAATTTGTGGTTTTTTATATACAGCCCATATTTTCTGAAGCTTCCCTGATGAATTGACGCGAACCATTTAATTTCCAACTGGAATTTCCGGTTTCCCGTACAAATGGTACCCAAGGTCTTTATATTTTCCCCCTATTATTCAGGAAAAGCTGATGAAGTGTCAAGCTGAGAAAGAGGACCTTGAACAGCGTTGCAAAAGACTTATGCAGTCTATCGCTAGTGCAGCAGAGGTAAGTTAAAGCGGCAGAAGTTTATTGCTGGTTTAACGCCGTTGTGATAGTAGTATCAGATGTTCTGATAGTATTCAGTTCCAATTCCAAGGGAGACTGTTCGCAGTCTTTTGAGGTAAAGTATTGTTTTAGCGTTGTTTAGCATAGATTCACCAAATCGAGATGTAACGAATGGAACACAAGCCTACCCAATGGAGGACACAGACCTACCAAATGAAAATAGTAACGAACAAGGCACAGACCTACCAAATGAAAAAAGGAACAAACGGGGCACAGACCTACCAAATAAAAATAGTAACGATTAACGAACGGGACACAGACGTACCAAATGAAAATAGAAACGAAAGTGGCACAGGCCTACCAAATGAAAATAGAAACGAAAGTGGCACAGGCCTACCAAATGAAAATAGAAACGAAAGTGGCACAGACCTACCAAATGAAAATAGAAACGAACGTGGCACAGACCTACCAAATGAAGACGGTACCCTACTGAACCTACCTAATCTAACAACTAGCGCTAGGGGTGGTTACGGCCAGAGAACTTTACTCCCGTATCGATTCTTCTATTTCCACATGTACTAGTCCTATCGGTGAAGTGTTTTTAGAAGGGGTGGTGGCTACGGTTTTTCGTTCTTATCTTAAAAACAAAAAGAAAAGACAGTCTTCTCAGGTATTTAGTCAAGACCCTGAGTGGTGATCCGGTCGACTGCTCCGAAGACTGGCATCCAAGCAATTGATCTGACCAGTCGGCGGTTTTCGTTTAAACGCTTTATAAGACATTCTGATAGAACTGTTGGCCCCAGGAAAGTATTCACTTTCATTCTCTCTCTTGTTTTCACTTTCTTTATCTAGACGCATGACAAAGAGGTTATGAGATTGCAGCAGGAGATAGATATTGCAAGAGAACAGAAAGATATCGCCATTAAACGGGTAACGTACTGACAGATTTTCATTGCTACCCATTTTACTGTCTATCATCGTACAATACTTTACATGTACCTGAAAATGTTTTTTTTTTTTTAACTTCATGTCTATTGTGGCCCAGAACTGCCAATCGAAAAATCTGCATATTGAAGGAATTATTTTTTTTTTTTTATTTTCATCGGTAATCATTTTCCACTCATTTTTCTAATTTTTATTTTAGTAAGTAAAATCAGGTGAAATCAAAATAAAACGAAATGAAACCATAGTAAAATGAAATGAAATCAAAATTAAAATCAAATAAAATTTTCGTCCCAGTCGAGCGCTGCCACTACCAGCATGCATTGCGTACGTCACGTTGATTTTGTTGTGTTTACGACCCTTTCTCTCGAAGAAGCTCGAAGATGGCGGATAACAGGTTTTCATCGTGGAAGGAAGATCACCTTCTTAAAGGAACGATGCAGATGTACGTTAAACAAGGTCTTAATCTCATATTCCTTCAATATGAGGATTTTTCGATTGGCAGTTCTCGGCCACCATACATATCTCAGTGACAGTTTTTTCCAGTACGCTCGATGTGCTAAATAAGCAGAAAATGACGTATTTGCTCTCTGCTCCATAGCTAGCGTGAGAAAGGCCAGGCACCTGATTCCTGCATGTGTGGATTGATTTCTCTAAGGAGGTGTCTCACGTCCACAAAGCGCTTTTTCCTTCAAATGTGGGAAGGGCGAGGAAAGCTCCCTGGGGCCGAGGCTAGTTTTAAGGCTTCGAGATTATCAAAATTATGTAGAGGAGTTGTGATACAATGTACAGTACATTAATGAAATAAAGTTCAGCGCATTTCCAGTACAAACTATGGTCCGCGCGCTTCAAGGCTAAAGTCTCCTTTCAACAACAGGGCAGAAAG
>CALNXK010000235.1:607500-612500 GCA_942486035.1 Porites lobata | reverse complement strand
CCAGCTAACAGGATAAGCATGCAGCCTCCGCTGGCCGGACCACAAATTCTGCGGCGGTCATTCGTAATTGAGTCACTGAGGGGAATCACACAAAACTGAAGAAGAGACATACATTCCTTCCTCTAATGTACCAGGAATTTGTAGTTTGTAATATAGCAGGAAATTGTATAACGAACGCAGAGAACTCAACAATATTTAACTTCAAGTCTGTAAGCACATGGCAAGAAGAAGCTACTGCGCATGTACGAAGCGCATAAGGATTCATGGGATATGACACTTCCCAAGTGGGAAAACCTGTGTTACACCACAGGCTAACCAGCTCGTTTCCAGTGGAGTAAGAGTGGCGCTCATCTCTTCACATCGTCTTTTAGTGGACAAATTAACAACGAAGACATGTTTTCTTTTTCAGGATTCCAGCGTTTGGCTACAATCAGAATGTCCGAGTTTGTAATCCTTGCTTTGCTTTGCTTGATGAAATGTTTTGTGAAGAACCAATTGCTTTCTCAGACCCCACGTGACTTAAGAACGTTGCTTTGTTTGTATTGAAAGTTACATGTGGAGCTGTTCGCCTTGTGGCACCTACACTGTAGACGGAGGGCTGTGTGTTTTAATGTTTGTTTAAATATCGCTATATCCCCCTTCTTAACTTTTCGTAGTCTCGGCTCATTAAAGAAATTTGATCGCTTTGTTAAATCCAGATCAATTTCTCTCCTCCGCAAGAGGACACCAGGCGTGGATCTACAATAAATACTGACCAATTCCCTACTCTAAGGGAGGTCTTGCTGCATGCTCCCCGGGAAGATTTTTGGATTTTAACTCCTCATAATCTCCTCTCTAGGGTTTATGAGTCATTTAGACAGGATATTTTCTGACTTTCAAAACCATTTTCCAAATTTCAGTTGGAAAGTTAAAAGGTTTTAGTAATATTTATTGTGAAAAATCTGACCGATTTCCGTAAAACGGTGGAAACCGGTGTGGATCCGCGCCTGGACACTGTATTACAGGCCAGAGATAGAGGGAAAGGAATTGCAGTGGCGACACCCTGCTGAAGCCTGTATGGTGGACAGATAGAGAGAGAGAGAGTCAGATTAAGCACGTTAAATTAAGTTGACTCAGTAAAGTTTGCGGACCCTCAAAAGCAGTGAAAGAGATGACGTTATCTGTATTTCATGCCTGTACTACTCGTTTAGTAAAATTTAACATGAAACGAGGAACGGTAAATTATGGATTCGGAGTAACATAAAAATTATTTAAATAATATATTCTTCACCCGTGGAAAATAGTTTTGTTGTGTTTATCCGAAGCCATATTAATGTACACTGAATAAAATGACAGGTAATAAACACTCCAGAGTGAAAGTTATTCAGAGGTTTTTAAATTCTGTAAGTTCGCTAGCTGGTTAACTTCCCATAGGTACTTGTATTGTTTCAGGTTTCCCGGCTGGTTTTTCTAGATCCAGAATTTGGATTTTTTTCAAAGCAATAATTTAGGATTTTGACCAGAAGGATAACAAGATTCGAAATTAACGATTCTAAGAAGTGGGTTTCGGAAATGTTATATTAAGGAGCCATTATATGGAAAAAAAAAATGACCTTGTTTCACTTGTGTCCATAAATGCACATAACTCGAACCTCGTGATCTTCACATTACACACAAATATTTGTAATTCCTACATGACTTTATATTCGACAGAATTGCTTGCTTCTAACTGTTGGTATTACGGGACTGAGGGGAAATTTTGATCGTGAAGACTCCTATTTGGGCCCCCTGGCCTGATTCAGGCGTTCAGATAGTGGGGACAGGACCCTCTTGAATATCGTCTCCACTGCCCACTACCTTCGCAGAAGGGGTAAAAAAAAACCAAGTGTGAACATGACCTACATCAAGAGAGGATAGACGGGTGGCTAAAATACTATAAGAAAACCGTAAAAACAAGTCATACAGTCAAATAAATCGCTATCCAACTGCGTTATCCACTGGACAGTTTGACAGGTGGTGAATCGGCTCCTGACAGTGATTTTTCCGGTGGATTGCAATCCACCTCTTGAGCAACTGGGACCATATAGAGCTTTAGAAGCCCACTATAAACCACTCCTTCCCCGACAGATACGGCCCCGCCTGGCGCGCTTCTAGTCAGCGCCAAACGATGGATAAACCGAGGTGAAACGAAAAAAAACATGTGGAAGGGGCCGAGAGAAAGAAGCTTCTCGGCACCTCCCCAACCGTTTTCTTGTTTAACCTCGGTGCAGCTGTTCGCGCAGCTTCATTATTCCTACGTCTTTTTACAAAACACGAGCGAAAAACACACCAAAAAGAGCCTGCCGGCGACCTACCAACCGTTTGCCCACCTTGCCACGGTCCTACAAAGACGAGTAAAGTCTGGGTACAAACTAACATTTTTTCTCACAAGGAAGTGACTTGATCTCGTGATCAGAAATACCTTCAGTTCAGTTCAACGCCTTGATGGCTATTTCGATCTGTGAGGCTGAAACTTCTCTCTTTGGCTAGTGATTACAATAGTTCATTTTGTATTCCGAGAAGAAATTCAGGTGAATCAAAATACCAACACATCGCATGACTTTCTCCTCTGGAACTCTTGGAAGCTGACGAGCTGAGCTTGCTACCGCGGGGGTTGTGCAAAAGGTAAGAAATCCTGACGATGTTGTCTTGTTGGAAAATATGTTAGATATACTAAGATGACTCCGGTGATTTATTTTGCCCTGCAGACACTAAACAACAAGGAATTTTACTATGCAAATTTAATATTTCAAAAAAGAGGACTATCATAAGGACATTCCATAAAGGGTGTTACATGTCGATAATTTCGAAAGTCGATTAAAATCGATCGTTGTCGATAAATGTCGAGTAGAAATAAATCGACAGGTATCTGAAATCGATAAAAGTCGATCATAAAATTTCATGTGACTATCGAAGTTGGTGTTAGAGTTCGATTTTTATCCGACAAAAAAAGGATTAGAAGAAACAGTTAATATCTGTTGGCAAATACACCTTTTCACGGTTTATGACGCCATCTTGGCTGGGGGGCAAACACGGCTAAAATTACAGTGAATGTATGGGATTTTGGCCCACTTGGAACCGCTATAACGCCGCTACAAAGAGGCGGATTTCCACAGTGAAAAAGTACTTTAGAAGACATTTGTACTGAGATTATTTTCATGAAGTATAAAGAAGAGATTTAGGTTATTCAGTTCAATTCTTTTTTAAAGCAGAGAGACAAAATCCATACCGCAATTACAATGCGACCGAAGGCGATGAATTAATCGACCATAAACGAATTTTTAAGATTTCATACAGACGCTTCTAATCAACAGTATGCAAATTACCATGAAATAGAAGCCACATGAGAAGATTTATAATTCGAATTTTGCGGATGTCGTACTTTCTTTAATAGCCTTATTTTCTGTTGAATGAATGATATTAATAAAACTATTTAAAGGAGTGGCAAATGTTGGAAATCCGCCTCTTTGTAGCGGCGTTATAGCGGTTCCAAGTGGGCCAAAATCCCATGGATACATTAACTGTAATTTTAGCCTTGTTTGCCCCCCGCCAAGATGGGGTCATAAACCGTGAAAAGGTCTATTATTAACATCTGTTCGAAAAGTTTTGCGCCATTATTAAATCGGACGAAGGACTTTCTTGAAAGTCTACTTGAGCTTTTGCAACATTCGTCTCCTGATTCGTTCAAAAAGTTTCTATATCCGTTTGTAAATGCGTAGTCTGTTCGTCACGCGTTCCTGCCCCATTAACGTCAGTTAGGCAGGAACGCGTGAAGAACCCCTAAGAACGTCTGCATGGGAGGCTACACGAAACTGTGAGTAGCAATGAATGTTCAAGATTTAATCCAGTTCCATCAGTCTAGTGGGGGGGGACAGGGGCGGGAGCCCGGGAGAACAGAGGGCAGGAGGGGTACCGGAGAGAGAGAGAAATTAAAAAAGGCAAGCTTTCAGTATTTGTTACTGCTTACATCCAGTCAAAGAAACGAACCCAACAACGTTTCTTGACTTACATTTAACGTTCTCCGAGACTTAAAGCAAAATTTTATACGCGAGAGGAGGCAAAACACAAAAATTTGTTGTTGGGGTAAAAAAAACAGCATTGCTTCCTGTGAAATTGGAAACCTTTCCGAGTCGCTTACATCATAGGACATGAATGAGATGGCATGGCACATGTACACATCCCGGAGTAGTCAATCGATAAAAATCAGAATCGATTTATCAATCGATGAATCGATAAAAATCAGAAAAACTGATTTGATTGATATCAATTGTATCCATCAATCGGTAGAAATCGATGACACACTCGTTTCGTTTATCTGTTTATCTTGATTTTTACCGATTTCATCGATTTATATCGGAGTCTTATGATATCTTTTCATCTGTTCATCCAAAAATGAAAACTGGTTTCATGCGAACAGTAAACTTGTTGACAATTCAGTTGCAACTGAGAGTCGAAGGATCAAACAATCATCACTTTTTAAAAAAAATCTTTTAAAAAAATCTGAAAAATCTGATCTTTTCTTTACAACCGGGTTTAAAATAGGCGGGTAGGTGCCCAGTCACGATTAAGACCCGGCCGCCCTTTCAAAATAACGTCCGTGTAGTTCTGGGTGTAGTTACACCCCGGAGTAGCCAATAGATAAAAATGGATATGGCAATCAAGTGATTTGAGTTCGATTTTTATTTGACAAAAAAAAAGGATTAGAAGCAACAAATATCTGTTAGCAAATAGATCTTTTCACGGTTTATGACGACATCTTGGCTAGGGCGCAAACACCGCTAAAATTACAGTGACTGTATGGGATTTTGGGCCACTTGGAACCGCTATAACGCCGCTACAAAGAGGCGGATTTCCACAGTGAAATGTATTTTAGAGGACATTTGTACTGAGATTATTTTCATGAAGTATAAAGAAGAGATTCAGGTTATTCACTTCAATTCTTTTTTAAAGCAGAGAGACAAAATCCATTAAAATATTTCTTA
>CALNXK010000235.1:545000-602500 GCA_942486035.1 Porites lobata | reverse complement strand
CAAACGTGGTTAAGTGATACATAAGTTGAAGAAACGTAAAGTTGAAAATGCATCAAGAATTTTTACTGTGGATAAATGAAATACCAATACTACATGTAGACTGTAGACTTTATTGTGTTCCCACGGGCGTATGAAAAAGCCGGAATCCGGAACCGAAACCGGAAACGGAACTTAAATTGAGACCAGGGTAAACTGGGAAGCACTGAAACCAGTTCCGATACCCGTGTGGGAATAAAATTCAAGATGGCGTCCTCTGTTATCATTGTTTTGAGAAATTTTCAGCACAGTATACCTGCCAACTCTCACGCCTTAGGCGTGTGTCTCACGCCTGCGGGTTGAAAACTTCGATCTCACGCCCGCTCACGCCTGCCGGCCAATTTCTCACGCCTGATTGAAAAATGTGAGTTGTTGCCGTCTTGCTTGACACAATTTCCAAAAATATGTTAACTCAGACCCATGTAAGGAACGAAAACCACGTGTAAAATGAATAAATGACAATACCTTCCTCGCGATCTCTGACTTTGTGGATAAGCGTTTTCTCGATAACTTCGCCTTCGGCAGACTTCGGACGTCTTCGGAAGACTTCGGACTTCTTCGGAAAACTTCGGACTTCTTCGGGAATCTTCGGAAATGATCTTGTCGTCTTCAAAAATCCCAGCACTCCCAGGATAAAAATCTCACGCTTATATCTCAGAAAAAGTTGGCAGGTATAGCACAGTGATCGTGATACCAAAGGTATACTCACATTCGGAAAGTGACTTGCAAAAAAAAAGGTAAGTGCATCCTACTGTTATTCCTAGCAGTCATAAACTGTGACTACAGCTGTAGGTCGAGCAATTTTCGACAGATCGAGACTACAACTAATCAGAAGCCGATTGACTGCGAAAAACAGCCATTATTAGTATGTTATGTTTAAGACCGCTGTGTTATTCATTTCCTTCTCTTGAGCCTAAGTTACTCATTTCTTAAAAGGGCTCCGTGTTTCAACCATTGTGAGAAGAAGGAGGCAAAGGGAGGAGGAGTACTCATGTCAATCACGATCCCAAGTTGCAACGCTCACGCGTATATGAAATTCTCGAGGAAAAATTTTTCGCCGTACGCAAAAAATGCGACGGTAAAAAATATAATAACAATAAATAAATATAATGTGGGGATGAAAAGTCTTGATCGAGCAATAATTGTTAGTGACACTCTTAAGACAGAAACGTCTCCAAGTTTTATTTCTTAGGTTCGGGTTCCGTTTCCGGTTCCGGTGCCGTTTCCGTTTCCGGCTACGGATTCCGGATTCCTGCTTTTCCATACGCCCTGTTCCCACTATCGAACATCTTCATACATATTTTATAATTCAGACAATGATAAATAGTAATAATTTATTATTTACAATAAAAGATAATAAATAGAGATAAACTAAAGAATAACTAATAATTATTACAAGTATAGTAAAAAATATGTGCTAATATGCAAATTCAAATGTCATTTAACTAAGAGGTCAGCCACAGCTGCAGATGATGCACTTTCAGATTGTCCTGACCGACAAGTCATGCACAGTTTTTGGTTACAGGAATCAGTTCAAGTAATGTTCAAAATAAGAACAGAATTATTTTATCATTAGTTAAAATTGGGCATGAAGCGCAAAAATTTTTAACCAGTGATGAAACACGTGCTGTGCAACACATACGTCATAATAAGTAGACTGTAATGACTTTGAAAAACCAAGATTGAATGGATAAGATTACAGATCAGTCCTGGAATTACAAATCAGATCAACTATAGTTAAGATATGTATAATGGATGAAATGCAGAGATGCCAACCTCTGGAGCTCTACAATCTGGAGACTCTCTTTTTATCACTCCCCCCAGAATTTCAATGGATCCCCCATGACAAGTTGACCCAGCCCCCAATAGAGTACCGAAGTGTGACATCATAGAAAATGAAATTTGTCAAATTATGGGATTTGTTAAGATATTCTGAAAGAACAACGTCCAAGACGCCTACTCGCCAAAAATTAGCAATTTGGGGCAGATTGTCTCTGAGATATTAGCCCAGTTATGCTCCGATGACTCCATACAAATCCTTCTAAATCTTACCTGGTTCCTAATCTTATGAACTAAGTAAAATTTAGAAGTATTTGTATGGAATCGTCACAGCATAACTGGGCTAATATCTCAGAGACAATTTGCCCCGAATTGCTAATTTTTGGCGAGTAGGAGTCTTGGACGTTGTTCTTTCAGAATATCTTAACAAATCCCATAATTTCACAAATTTCATTTTTATGACGTCATCACTTCGGTACTCTATGGGAATAACTTAGGACATTATATGAGGTCTTACATGAAGTGCATACTATCAAAATTTGCAATCATCATTTTCCAGAAATAATCTTTGTCAGTGACTAAATGCGTGCAAAAATGCCCCACAAACAGTACTGTGAATGAGAAAAATTCAAGTTTTGAGCTAAATATGGGCTGAATCTCAAACTAAGGCACAGAAAAGCTCAAAATATGATTTTATCCGGGAGATATGGTGATCCGTACGGGAGAGCGGGAGATTGGCGCCATATCCCGGAGACTCCCAGATAATGCGGGAGAGTTAGTATATATGGAAGTGACCTGATAAATTTACATGCAGTATTGTAAGTCAGAAACCCTAATACAGTTAACACAAAATAAGCCATTACCATGAAGTTCCAAATGTATGTAGAGCTCCACACATGAGTATTCTCTGAAAAAAAAAATGATGGCAAATGTAACTATGCAATAAGCATAGTATTGTGTCACCTTTTAAAATTCTCTACCCAACAGAAATTTTTTTGTTATGGCTATAGTGCTGGTAGATTTACCTTAGCATTAGCCGATCATTATACATTTCTGGGAAACTGGCGACTTACCCCACCCCTAAGCCAACGTTTTGCCCTGAATGAGAAGCAAGTGTTAATGTTGGCTTAGGGGAGGGTATGTGGGTAGTTTCCCAGAAAGGTATAATGATCCGCATTAGCAATGTCAGTTGTGATGGTTGTTGAAGTCTTGGTCTTCTGTGGTGTAGGTTGCATGGTGCTGTTTCTGCTTTACAATGGTGTTAGCTAGGTGTTCACAGTTTCTTCTTCTTATACAGTCGACTCTCTCTTAACGGAAACCTCTATAAGACGGACACCTCTGTAAAATGGACACCTAGAGATGGTCCCTGCCTTTGCTTATATCCTTTCTTTGACTCTTTATAAGACGGACATCTCTCTAAGATGGACACTTAGCGCCGGTCCCAAAGGTGTCCGTCTTGGAGAGAGTTGACTGTAGTGCTGTTGGGTCTCGTCACCTCATACAAGTGAGGTTTCTCTGCAGCTTTTACTACGAGACATCCAGGCTCAGCAGGTCCTTGATGTACACTTCTGTGCCAGGATCTGTTGGGTTCAAAGGCAAGGCTCTGTGCCTGCCGTTGAAAGATGACTGCCGACTTAGTTATCTCTGGACTACTAGTGGTGTGTTTAAATCCTTTAGTTATTACTTGGCAAACCTGGCAAATTCAAACTTAAAGCACTGTTCAGATCACACTTTTTGGGGGGTTCTCGATTTTGTACTTTGTTGCAAATATGGCCCTCAGTGCCCTGATAATCTCAGTTGACTTTGTTGTTTTTTCCATGGCTGCCACTTTCACATACCTTGAAAAGTAGTCAAAAGCTACCAGGTAGCCCATGCCGTTCCATTCATGGAGGACTGATGCCACCATCTGCCAGGAACAATGGGGGTGCCATCAGCTTTTTAAAACTTTAGACACGGCTTGACACAGAGTTTTATGAGCTGAACAAAATTTTATGTCCTTTGAGTAAGATTATTATTAAAATGGTACCCGTTTAAAGGTTCAGTTACAGTTTATAGTTTATAGTTTTTGCCATTAAAAGTGGCTGTTTAGGGTAGTCCACTGAAAAATTAAGGAACCCAATGAAGGGTTCTAAATCTGCAATACATTACCAATTTCTATGACATAGTTTTGACCTCTGCAAGTAATGCAGTCTCCTTTCCCAACATGTTCAACTAATTATATCAGGAAGGGGTTGCGAGTACAGTACCGGTAATAAAATCAGAGATATCGAGATCTTGTTTTTAAGTCTGAGACTTTGAGGCAAGTTCTAATCCACAAAACAGAAATAACCACACAAGACAAACCTTAATACTCACCAAAATCACTCTCAAAATTTGGAGATCAAATCCGATTTGTTTTAAGTGTAGACCCCCATAACAGTGTGCAGAGTTAAGGTGTTTAAACATATCAAACATTTGGTATATAGCAACTTAAACTGTGTTTGCTCCACTTGTAGTGGCTGACTTTTTATTGTTCCTATTTTTTCATTTAAGTATTTTTAAAGAAACTGAAGAGAGACAGTAATACCTCACGAGACAAACTTGAAGGTATGTTGGCCATTAAAAGGGTTTAATAATCCATTCCCTAGTAAAATTAAGAGACCTTCTTTAAGGCGAATTGGTCCTTTTTTTTAGGGCGGGGGAACTCCCAGTCGTTATTACAATCAGTAGCGTAGCCTTAACCCTTCACCCCCTTACAGTCAAAAAACATGTTTTCATTTAGCGTGATCAATTTTCATTTTCTTTGTTTTATGCTCAGTATCGTAGATGTACATTACCATACACAAAAATTGGAACTAAAACAAAAACAATTTTTTTGAAAAAAAAAATTTGAACAAGAATAAGATTGAACAAAAAAATTTACCTTGTAACATAACGTAAATTTAATTCAAGAACGCTTACTTTGATGTTCAATTAAAACTGTTTGCGTTTCGCATACATTACTTCTCCCAAAGCCAAACGAGTCAAGTTTTCTTCGTATTTTCATTTTAAATCTCATTTTTATTCGGATGGTTTAAGTCTGATGTTGTTTCTTTTGTATTTTTTGTATTTTTTATTTTTGTTTCGTGGCATTTCCCGAGTGACCGCGCTCCCCTTCTCCTCCTCTATTTAAGAGACATCAAGTGACCGTACACCCATTATCACACCTGACCCATGATAAGAAACTCTCGAACCTAGCTTTGCGGTTTTATTGTCAGAACTTGCCTGATGAGAGTAAAGATACTTTTGCATGTCCCCCTATATTGCATGTATCCACAGGGTTTATTCGCAACTTTTGTATTGCTCATAATACACTTTGTTTGCACGTTGTTTTGTATAACAATTTTTTCCCAATTTCTCTTGGGTGTTACAGTTGCTCCAAGACAAATTGAAGCCCAAGCTTGTGCAAAATTTTTGGGGGCAAACAAGATGCATTATGGACAATGCGAAAGTGGTGAATGGATATTATACACTCAATGTCAGATCCCGAGGGAAACAGTTAGTTTTGTTTTCCCGAGAGTCCTGATGTCAGGACTCGAGGGAAAACAAAACTGACTGGTTTCTCGAGGGACCAGACATTAAGTGTTTTGGTATATTTCTAGACTTTCACTTCAACGCACTTCAACAGCAACAAAAGAATACGCTTAAGCGGAGCGAATCAAAGCAGTACGGCTCGATACTTATAATAACACAAATTTAATTCTCAAAACCACTGAATGAATGATTTACAAGGTACTTTCCTTATATATCATCTGCATCTTTTTCCTCCACTAGCTGCTGTTTCTCCTCGGGGATAACTTCGAAAATCGTTGCTTTTTAGCTTGAGACTTCATGTTTGTGTTGTTGTGAATCTTGTTGGGTTCATTCACGAAAAGAAAACTGCCAGTGTTTTTCCCGCCTTTTGTCACGCCACTTTCCACCATGCTCTGATCACGTGCTGTAATGTATCCCAAGCGGGGTACATTGCTTAATGTAGCACGATCGGGATACATTTGATTTTAGTCAAGGCCACGTGACCAAGAATCAACCAATGGCTGTCCCTGTCTAGTTGAGTGAAAGTCTAGGAATATAACAATTGATGTTGATATTACACAGAGCAGCTAAAGAACTTGAATGATCAGATCCTCGAAAGTGAGAGAAAAATCAGGGACAAAGCCAACCAAGAAAAAGGTATTTTTACTTATAAACTTTGTTATAAAAAGACAAGAAGCCACCTTGGTTGTACCTTATAGAAGCTGTGTCACATTCGAACCTGCGCATTAAATTCTTACAAATAATTTTATATCAAGCTGCTTTCAGCCTATATCGGCTAGCCTGACACTGTTTTCTTCCCGGTTTTCCAAACTTGTTTATTAATTTTTATTCTGTTATGACTAGTACACTTTCCATTTTCTTTTTTTCGTTTTTGCCATGTAACAAACAGGTGTTCAGTTAGTTTACGAAGAGCAAGACTGACTCAAGGCCTCAGTCCTGTAGCAACCAAGTCAAAAAATTGCGACTAACTGAGTGCGAGACAGGAGAAATAGCAAAAGTGTTGTCCAATAAGGGTCTGATAAAAAAAAAAATTACACTTATCGAATATCCTTTCAAGGGAGAAAATCAATGTTTCTCTTATCTGTCGGCCCCTAAAAGTACATGGACATATTCCTTTCATCTGTTGATATCATAGAGTTTTCCTCTTTTCTTGCCCTTTATCAAGCAATATGCCTTCATTTACTGTACCTTCCATCAGTGCCTAATATCAAACAAGTTTTATTGTTATAATTTGAACAAGAACTAACGTTTCAATTGTACAGATAAACGTGTTTTCAAACGAACTTGACATCAGATATCTAGCGTTCATTGTTCTTCTATAGGTTTGCATTTATCATTCGTCATCGCTTTCATCATAGAACCATATTAGGTCCTCATTGTCACTGGAGTGACCAATTGGCACTAATGTTAATTTCATTATACTGTTCCCCAGTCGTTGGGACGGCAATACCACATTTGAAAAACGAGCGAATAGTGATCATCGACGCCGGAGAGATTTCTTGCCAAGCTTACCCTTCGGCCATTTTGTCAAAAGAACCAGCGGTTTTTAATTGCATAAGCGCGCTCAGTGATCTCTAAAGAGAAAATGGAGGGTCTGTAAACAGGCTAAACGTCAATAGGCTGGACCTTACCTTTTGTCTCTGGTGGGACTAAGGTAAGAGTATTGTTACATGATCCTGAACGTCGAGAAATTAAAGTTATGGAGCAGAGAGAATTCACTGAGGATGAAAGAGACATTATGCTTTTTGCGCAGTCGTGGTCAATTTGTTTATTTTATTAATGACACATTTTAGCCATCCGAAAGTAACAGCTATCTGAAAGTTACGGCCACCCAAAAGTTGCGGCCCCTCTGGCCTGCTAATTCCGAAGGTAACGGGGGCTGTTACTTGCCGAACTCTACTGTAATGCAATTATTGAGTCAAAATTCATTTCATTTACTGCATGACACAATTAAAAAGACACTGAACGTTTTTTTTTGCTGAAGAGATAATAATCTTTCTCAATACTTTTTTCTTGTTATAATTTAGACTTCAAAACAGTCCGCATTTTTGCGTGTTCAAGTGTTCGCAAACAAAAGGTCTGGAGCGAGGCTGAAAAAGGCTCGCGCGCACGCTAAGCTTTACCGATTTTGAGAAAAAACCAACTTCTTTGCAGTTTAGTTATAATTGTACTATTCGACTTACAATGAATGTCTTCCCCCAGAAAAAATCAGAGATGACCTCGAAGACATCAAAAGCAAACTAGGAAGCATGGGCGAGAAATTGAGAACTTCAGCAAATGAAGGTAATTTGCCTATGGGTAGTATTGTAGTATTTCAAGCAATGGAGATTTTGAGTGAATTTACTTCTTTTGACAGAAAAATTTGAAGAGAGTAACAGGCTTTGCGATTTGCTAGGAAAATTCCCATAATCGTGAGATTACAGGTACAACAGGTCCCAAGTTTTAATCCCGTGCGTTCGAGCCAAACTTGGCCATCCGGCTTGTTCCGGTATTCATTGACACGTTGAGGAATTTTTCTGCCACTGCATGGATGGGATGCTAATCCAAGGCATGTTTACCCCTAGCATTAAATTCGCTGGTACCCATGTATACACTTGGGTGGAATGAGGCACATTGAATGCAACGCAGTGTTTGCCCCCAGGGCTTGAGCCTGGAACTCTCGATCCAGAGTTCACACTAACCATTAGGCAACCACGCCACTCATTACCTATTTCAATACTTATTATTTTTTCAACCAACGGAAGTTTTGCTTAAATTTTTATCCCCAGACAGAGAAAAATTTGAGGAGATTAAAGGTGAAATAACAGCCATTAGAGAAAAGTTAGATGCATTGACATCAGCCGGACAGGAAAGCAATGGCAAAGGAACATGTAAGATCTGCAGATAAGTTCTGCACTTAAGGACTATAAACAGTGTCCGCGTCAATATTTGTCTGTTTTAAGCGGGCTGAATTTAGAAAACAACAAAAAGGCCTTTACGGGGAAACTGGTGAAAGTCCACAATGGAACACACAGTTGACGCTCTCTTACGCGATCACCTGAGAAATTCGAAAAAGTGGTCGTAATTAGAGCTGGTCGGGATTGAGCTCTTGTAAGCGACCGCATTGTAAACAATACGGGGTAGTCCCTTACGAGAGCTGCAGAAAATCATTCATAATTCATAAAGAAAAACAAAAGAAATTGATATTTAATGAGCGTCTTTTATATCTCATAAAGACACGGCTAAACTTTACATCCAATTTTTTAGATCATTAGCGCAGTGTGCAGTTTCATGTAAGTGTTGATTTATATGAATAAGACTGTGGGTCACGTGGCCGCTGAGTGGTCGCTTACTAGAACTTAAAAACAAAGGAAAAGTCCAGTTGGGTAATCCCAAAAGTAATCGCGGTCGCTTATGGGATTGGTCGCTTACGAGAGCTTTTCATTACAAAGTGTAAGTCGCAGTTTAAACATGGTTTCACAGAGGTGGTCGTAACTGGAGCTGGTCGCTTACGAGAGTGGTCGTAAGGAGAGCTTCGATTGTATTATTGGATTTTGATTTATGTTTGCCTCTTAGTTATTTACGCGATTAAAATTTACGTGCTTTAACGTGCGTAGCCAAAAACGCGTCAGTGGAAATCAACCTTAATTCCCATTTCCCTTGGATTTCTCCCCACTTGTCAGTCATTTTTACTCGGTTGACTCGAACTCGGATAACTCGAATTCCCCGCTAACTCGAACTAAATTTCCTTTCCCGTGATCTAAATTTCATTGAAACTTACCCAATAACTCGAAATAAGTTAAATTTGCACTGCACTACAGGGTGTCCCAAACGTTCGTTCCTCTAATTGCATGCCCTACAACTTTTGATCAAAACTTTATTTTTACATGAAATTTCAAAAAGATGTTTATTGCTCTATCGGTACTTGTATTCAGAAGTTCATTAACCGGCATGCCCTCTTTGTTTTTTTTATCACATTCCGTAAAGACGTTGCGGCATGGAATTGGATAAGTCATGTAGCGCCGGTAGAGGCCCAGATGATCCATTTTGAGGTTTTTTATCACCTGGTACGGAAGAGCCACTTCGACACCCAAACAATATCATTATATATATGAGGCATAAGTATTTGTTTACAAATTTGAGACGGGCGCGCTGAACGTTAACGTTGCTTGGTGAACTGAGCAGAGCTTTTTTTGCCATATCAGGGGCCTCCAACCCTCGCTTTTCATTAACCTGCTCCAGACTTGGCCTGCTAACTGTTGAGGCTACCTTGCCAAGTTCCTCTTTTGTACGTAGCCTTTAGTTGCTTTTTTAGGACGTTCGGTCTTTCCCTTCATTTCTTGTCTTCAAAATCTTCATTTCTCGGTGACCAATTTACCACCCAACATTCGGGCTTTTCCCCATTTTCTAGAAATTTTTTTAAACTGATAAGCTAGTAGGTCAAAGTGTACATGATTATGCCCTCGGCGTAGCTCAGGACCGTTTTCGAGTTAAGAGGGTTTATCTTTCATGATATTCACAAGAAAAAAAAACGAGGATGGAGCTCGAGCAATAGACCTCTTTAGCTTGTATGTTTTGTTCTCCCAATACAGATCAGTATCAGTGAACCTTTAATAGACGTGGATGATTAACATTGATTTTGAGATCTCTTATTCCTTTATCTCAATTTTAATCCTTTCATATTCTGGGATTTCTTGATGTTTAAGTGTAACCTACCCCCGCCCCCCCCTTTTGTGTTATAAATTGTGCATTTAAAGCAATTTTTGTTGATTAAAAAGTCCTACAATTGATATTTTCAACTATATATTTTTGGGTTTTTACATTTTATATCTCTGTCAAGTCTGGAAAAATAGGGTCTTGTATTTGGGGGGTAGGTTATTGCCAGTTTAGGCTAAGTAGGTTT
The DNA here is from genome assembly GCA_942486035.1 of Porites lobata. Lineage (NCBI taxonomy): Eukaryota > Metazoa > Cnidaria > Anthozoa > Scleractinia > Poritidae > Porites > Porites lobata. The sequence goes on along the minus strand of CALNXK010000235.1, from coordinate 592,251 downwards.
TTAATTATATTCTTATTTTCTATAAATGAGATATAGTTGTTGATCACCAGAAAAATAAATAAACTTGAGTTCGGTCCTTAAATTATGCAGTATTTATTCACAACTGTATTACGATAAGCCCAATAAAACTGATTACAGAATCTACATATGCAATACGGTTACAATGTATCTGTCTATTATTCTTGTTTTGTAAGTTTGTATTTTTAAAGTCAAACCCCATTGGCTTTTTAAATGTGTTATCATAATAATTTAACTGTAACCCACATGTAAGAACCTGCTTGATCTTGCTTGGCTAAACAGGCTGTTATTATTTTTTGTTATTAAGATGGTAAATTTCTGCCAGCAGTTTCTTAAACCACTAAGTTCTTATAATTACATGCGGAGTTTTACAGTAATGAGAACTACTTTTATTAAAATGAGAACCAGAGGAAATGTTTGGAGAGCTGCGTGGATTCAGTGATGATTCTATCTTAGCAATTTGGAATTTCAAGAGGATAGATAATATGACATTAAGCTGGTTTCAGTTGTAGGCGGTCTTCTAATTTGCATTAACATTCTTTATTTCTTGCATTCTTGAACGTCTAGATCATGGAGAGGCAAGTACTGCAAGTGGTACCGTTAGACCTGGTGTTGCTGCAGGGCCTTCAGATTTAAACATGAAGCAGACTCATCATGACCAAGGTATAGAACTCTACTAAGGGCATAATGAAACTCTGTTAAGATCGTTCGAAACTTTTTTGCTAAAATATGGTTGGTAGAGGCGAATGGTTATGAAAGCTGCCTAAAATCAATGGTGTTGCAGTTTATGTCGAGAGCTCCCTTACCATGCACAGTCGTTTGATTTTGGTTCGTTTCTACCTGTTGATTCAGTCAACATGGTAGGAATGCTAATAAACGTTGTGCACGGTCAAGTCAAAGAAAGCTGACAAAAATATTTTTAGGGGGGCTCCCACGAATATGGTCAACCTCTTTTCGTTTGGTTTTCACGTGATTGACCGAGCGTACGTACGTACGCACTCGTCTAGAGATTGTACGGGTAGGGTAGGGGAGACAATCAAAAGGAAGGGAGGGGTGTCTCAGGGGTGTCTTGGTAAATCCACATCTTTTACATTGGACATTTACCATATGGTCTAGGGGATAGTCAATTGACTGCTGTCAAAACAGGATAGCTACTGACCAGTATCACATGACCATATCGCGGGCTCATATGTCAACTCATCGAGGTGACGTGATTTATTTGGAAACTGTCCGCTGACCAGTTAATTGTTTTACTAGATCGCGATCAATGTTCAATCTCACACTTTCTGGCCAGTTTGGGAGCGCAGGAAAACTGATAATGCACACATATTGGACATCAATGTTGTGATCAATTGACAGCTGTCAAAACAGGGTATCCGTTGACCAGTATCACTTGACCGTATCGCGGGCTCAGGATGTACAAAATGAAATTCAGCTGCTATCAGGAGTATTCTGTTATTCATGGCTTGTTTTTTTATTGGGTTTCTGGTTTAGTCAAAGTCGGAAATCCGATTTCGGATGGCATTGTTTTCATTTTTCACCGTGCTTGATGCGTAAGAGGGTTGAAAAGTCTGAAGCGATACTGGCTTTACTTGATACCTTTCAGGAGCTGCATCTCGAATGGTAAGCCTGAGTAATTATTGTGTTTGATGTTTGTTTTTAATGAAGTCGAGCGTAGTTTATGCGACTATTTAGTTTATGCACGTTTGTAAGATTTGAGACAATGATCTTACTGAGTATCAGGTTTGATATAAGCTTACTGAACTTTAAAAAAACTTTCGACATTTTCTCACCACTAATAGAAAGAAAACGTTCCAAAGAATATTTAGTTATAATTTTGGCTGCAGAGAGAAAGCTTTGAGCGATTTTCTTGCCTCGAGTTTATCTTTGAAAAATACAAACACCGGGAAGCCGGCTTAAAACATAAACTTAAGCTTTAAGCTTGAAGACTCAGGAATTTTAGAGACACTTTAATACTTGTCTTCTTGAATTAAAATTATTGTCGCTGTATATGTTTCACCGAATTATATTTCTTTTGTTGATTGTTAGTAGTGTGACGCGAGGCAAACCCCGCGGGTACCCCTCTAAGTAAGTCTCGTGACATGGCGTAATAACCATGTGCGAAGAAATGATTGTGAGACTAGTCGAGTAGCAGATTAAACATGTGTTGTTCTCTTAACGCCGTGTTTTAACTGGGAATCGTGGCGTTACACTGGTGGCAGCGGTAAACAAAGACGAACTTCACGGATATATGTGTTCAATGGCGATATTTTCATGGTTTGCGTGACTGAGTTTCATCGCCCTCCGTTGTTTTTCATCCAAAGTCTCTTCGTGTGTTTGCTATCGTGGTGTCGCTCGTTTGCAATGGCGAAAAACTCACTTGTGGATTCAGGATTTAAAGGAATGAGTTGTTCCACGCCAGCTAATCCTTTTAAAGCGGGAAACCCATTTACATCAGGGTCTGTTTCATCTGTAGACTCATCAATGCATGTGGAGAGTCCAGGTCGGCGATTTCAATCAGCGGGCCCGTTTGCATCGCCGCTGGATCCGTCAGTACATGGTACCAGTGCAAGTCATCGATTTTGCTCCAAAAACCCGTTCGCATCGGAGAGTCAACAGGATACTTACTCCACTGATTTGTTTACACACCGCCCGAAGTTAAACAAGCCTATTAAAAATCCTGCGGATTATGATGGTTCTCAGTCGCTACTTGATTATTTGAAACACTTTGAGCGTTGCTCTGTTGTTAATGGTTGGAACCAAGAAGAAGCCGCTCTATTTCTTGCTGCAGGCCTTCGAGGAGAAGCCCAAAAGGTGCTTAATGGTATGTCTGATAGCGATTGTCGAAATTACGCCAAAATTGTTGACAAATTGGAGCTTCGGTTTGGTGTTGAAAAGCAGCGTGAGTTACACCAAGTGCGCCTTCATAACCGTCGCCAACTGGAAAACGAAAGTGTTCAAACTCTTGCTGCTGATATTCGCTCTCTGTCAAGTTTAGCTTATCAGGACTTATTTCCGGACACTCAAGAAAGATTTGCCGTCCAGCACTTTATTGATGCACTCAAGGATCGAGACGACAGGCTTAAATTACGTAGAGATAAACCTCGCACCTTAGATGACGCCCTGTCGCTGGCTTGTGAACTTTGAGGCGTTTCGTCTCGTGGATGGAGATGAGCGGAGAAGCTCTCTTCAGGTTCGCTCTGTGGATGAAGTTGATAAAGAGCCTGATTTGCTTAAAGCTCAGCTGGATATGTTACGTTCTGACATTCGAATGCAACAACAACGTCAGGAGACTCACCAAGTTGCTATGCAACAGTTCGTTGAGCAGATACAGCAGCTCTGCAAGTCGCTCTCCTTGAGCACCTCTGTTAGCCAACAGCGATTACCTCCTTCACGTTACTCCAACCGCAATGTTCAATGCTGGAATTGCAAAGAATTTGGCCATTATCGTCGTAACTGCCCCAAGTACAAGTCACTTGACCGAGCCAACCCGGGCTCGGGAAACGGCCGCAGGGTGTCGCCCACGGGCCAGGGGGATGCCTAAATGCGAGTGATGTTGGCCCCACAAGTGGTACTGATGTGAACAATGCATTCTCTCAGCAATTGCCAAACCAGGAAATGACATGTCCTGATACACCCATGGAACGGTCACATGTTAATGAAAATTTACGAGGCCTTTACTTGCCAGGCTTTCTTGGAGGATCTCGTGTCATGTGGTTGATAGACACTGGTGCCGCACGTTCAGTTTTGTCGTTCGAGGTTTATAATTCTTTACCTGCTAGCGTTAAGTTCAGTTTGAGTTCAGAACATTCTGCCATTGCTCTTGCTAACGGTCAACAAGCGAAAACTTATGGTGTGGGACATGTTGTCATGCGCCTTGGTAACAGCGAGTTTCAAATGCATGTAATTGTTGCTGAGATTGAGGATGAGGGCATTTTGGGTATGGACTTCTTGTCACAAGTTGATTCACGTTTTGACATTGCGACAAACCAACTTGCAATTAATGGTGAAGTGTTTGATTGTTCTGATTTCAAGAACCAACCCCTTAGTTCCAGATGTATGGTTCGACGGTCAACCATGATTGAACCTAACACTGAGGTGATCGTCCCAGTCCTTGTTCACAAGCGTTCATTTAACTTAGACCCAAAGTCGTCTCAATCAGGCACGCGATTGTTAGAACCATGTCTGAACTCACATTGGCAACAAAATGGACTTTATGTTGCAAGGACTCTGGTTGATGTTACGGAGGACAGGGTGGTCCCCTTACGTGTTTTCAATGTTTCTAATGAAGTGTTTCATTTGGCTGCTGAGACTGTGATTGCCCTCGCTAAGCCAGTTACTGATGTCACCTCACTAGAGCTTAATCAAGAGAACCATGACGGTGCTATGGGCCAAGCTAGAGTAATAAATGAACATGTGTCACAAGGAGCAGTCGATATGACGCTACCGAAGGCCTTGCAGGAACTACTTGAGAGAAGCACAGATAATTTAACTGACAGTGAAACTGAGAGACTGCAGGAGTTGTTATTCAATTACCAGCATGTGCTCTCAATTTCAGACGGGGACTTAGGCACCACGCACATGGTCCAGCACAGAATCGATACGGGCAATGCTCTCCCAATCCGAATTCCACCCCGACGAACTTCACCGTGGAAACATCATGAGATAGAACGACATGTTACTAACCTCCTACAGCAGGGCAAGGTGAAGGAATCGTCCAGCCCCTGGTCTTTTCCGGTTGTGCTTGCGACCAAAAAGGACGGTAGCCAAAGGCTGTGCGTGGACTACCGCCAGCTTAACGCAGTGACGATAAAGGATGCCTTCCCCTTGCCTCGGGTTGATGATTCTCTTGCTGCTTTGAGTGGTTCCCGATGGTTCTCAACTTTGGATCTTGCCTCAGGTTACTGGCAAGTGGCGATGGATGCGGGCACCCAGGAGAAAGCAGCATTCGTAACTTCAAGCGGCCTGTATGAGTGGACCGTGATGCCTTTCGGCCTCTGCAACGCACCCAGCACCTTTGCCAGATTGATGCAACTTGTTTTGAAGGGCCTACATTGGAAGATTTGTTTGATCTATCTTGATGATGTGATAGTTATGGGACGCACGTTTGAAGAGGAATTAGAGCGGTTGAAAGAAGTGTTCGAGCGACTAGCCAGGGCAGGACTAAAACTTAAGCCAAAGAAGTGTTTTCTCTTCCAGAAACGGGTTTCGTACCTCGGACATGTGGTCACGGAAGAGGGCATTGCTGCAGACCCTGAAAAGGTGGAGCAAGTTCGCACCTGGCCCATCCCAGAAAACAGCACGGAGGTCAAAAGTTTCCTTGGACTTGCCTCTTATTACCCGCCGATTCATCCCTGATTTCTCGACCATAGCTAAGGCGTTGTACAAGCTAACGGAAGTCAAGGCGGAATTTGTTTGGACAGAGCAATGTCAGCTGGCTTTTTACAGCCTGAAGGGTTTACTTACGTCCGGTAGAGTCCTAGCCTACCCTACTAGGGAGGGAAGGTTTGTGCTAGACACCGATGCGTCAGACCATGGCATTGGGGCAGTGTTGTCACAGTTTCAGGACGGGGTGGAAAAACCCATTGCGTTTGCAAGTCGGACATTGTCCAAGTCTGAAAGGAACTATTGTGTGACGCGTCGTGAGCTCTTGGCAATCGTTGAGTTTGTTAAGCAACACCGGCATTACCTACAAGGTACAAGATTCTGCATTGGAACTGATCATGCCCCTTTGCGTTTTGTTGCCCAGGCCAAAGATCCCGAGGGACAGCTTGCACGTTGGATTGATTACTTGAGTACTTTCGACTTCGAGATCCAGTATCGACCAGGACAGCGACATCTGAATGCTGATGCACTTTCCCGTAGGCCATGTGATGTCCGTTGTAAGTGGTTTAAGGGTTGGAAGTCACAGGAGCGAGCGTCATCTGTTGATGTGGGTGTTCAGACTGTGATGCATGTCCCTTGCCAGGACATCAAACAACCTGTGAATTGTGAAGAACCTGCTGGTGCTCGTTGTGCCATTGTCAAGTTAGAACCAACCTGGACTTCAACTTTCTTGAGGGAACAACAGGAAGCTGACTTTGATCTCAAGGTTATTATTGGTTGGAAGGAAGCCGGCAAAGAAAAACCATTCTGGGAAGATGTGTCGCCTCAGAGTTGTGCTGTGAAGACGTTGTGGTCACAGTGGGACCGGCTGCTCTTCAGAAACCGTGTACTTTGCCGCAAATAGGAAAGCGACGGAGGTGACCAGATTATTGACCAGGTCATTCTTCCCGAGAGTCTTCGACAGCCTGCCCTTGAAGCTCATCATAGTCATACGACTGCAAGTCATCGTGGTATACGAAAGACCCTAGGCGCCCTTCAATCTCGTTATTACTGGCCAGGACTTACTTCAGCAGTTCACAGATTGGTCGCCAGGTGCCATGTCTGTGGGTCTAAGAAAACCTGGGGACGCAAACGTCGTGCTCCGTTAAAGCAGTACTTGGTGGGAGCTCCCATGGAACGAATCGTGATTGACATTCTTGGCCCACTGCCAGAAACCCCGCGAAAGAACAAATCTATACTCGTGGTTAGTGACTATTTCACTAAATGGACTGAGAGGTATCCAATACCCAACCAGGAGGCCACCACTGTTGCAGAGAAGCTTTTGAGCGAGTTCATTTGTCGCTTCGGTGTACCCCGTCAGCTTCATAGCGACCAAGGAACTAACTTTGAGTCAAAGGTGTTTGCTGAAGTCTGCAGGCTGTTAGACATTGAGAAGACCGGCACCACTCCCCTGCATCCCCAGTCTGACGGACAGGTGGAGCGTTTTAACAGAACCCTCATTGAAATGTTACGTGGGAAGATCCAGCAAGACCAGACAGACTGGGATCTACAACTTCCAACTTGCATGATGGCCTATCGAGGTGCTGTTCATGAGTCAACCGGGGTTTCACCTAACCTCTTGATGTTGGGTAGGGAACTGGAGGTTCCCCTGGATGTCATAACTGAGAGACCACCTGATGCATCACCACTCAAGACGGACTATGCTGAAGCTGTTCAAAAGAGATTGGCTAGTGCGCATGATTTGGCCAGGCGTCATTTGAACAAGGCAGCTGTACGGCAGAAGCGAAACTACGACAAACGGCTTTCCGGGAGACCATTTGTTATTGGTGATTCTGTTTGGCTGCATAACGTTCGGAGCAAAAAGGGGATAAACGCCAAACTTGACTGTCCTTGGGAAGGACCCTACCTTGTAATATCGGTGCTATCGGATGTGGTGTACCGTACTCAGAAGAGCCGAAAGGCTAAGCCTAAGGTCGTTCACTCAGACAGATTAAAGCCTTACCTGGGACCCCCACTGGAGAGATGGATTCCGAAAAGGCAGACGCGGTTATTGAGCCCAAGAGGAGAGGAGAGACAGACATCGGTTGTGGATTCAAATTGCGTGGACGAGGGACAGTCAGCTCCGGTTAACGCGAGAGAGGGAGCTGAGCGCGACGAAACGGAATCTACGGAAGCAGACAAGGATGATGTTTCCCCGAGACTCCAGAATGCTGATTTCATTGGGGATGATAGCGGTGACAAGCCTGAGGATGTGAGGAAACCTGAGCCTCGTGCGAAATTGACGACCTCTGTTGCACATGACCTCAACCAGGCGGGTGTCGGCTGTCAAACAGCTGAGTCGACTGTACAAGGTCTACCTGGGATTGATTCAAGTGTTTGTGGGAGACCGTCAAGGCAGCGAAAGCCACCAAGTCGATTCGGAACTTGGGTGACTGATTAACCTGAAATGTTCAGGGACTGACAAGTATTATAGGACAGTCTAGGCAACTAGACAAGTATAAGTTAATGCCTTTCATTACCTAAGAACTGTAGACGCTTGGCACGTTGATGAACGAACATTTGAGACTTGATCTGTTGCGTTTAATTGAAGTTGTTTTTGGAAACTATCTGTGAAATAGTGGACCAGCACTGGGACAGTGCTTAAATAGGGGGTGGGGGAAAAGTGTGACGCGAGGCAAACCCCGCGCGTACCCCTCTAAGTAAGTCACATGACATGGCGTAATAACCATGTGCGAAGAAATGATTGTGAGACTAGTCGAGTAGCAGATTAAACATGTGTTGTTCTCTTAACGCCGTGTTTTAACTGGGAATCGTAACGTTACAGTAGTCTGTCTTGTAATTTTAATCGCTGTGCCGTTTGTTTCCAGTCGTTCAGTGAACATTGCTTGCAGGAGTACTCAAAATGCCGCTCGAATCAAACGCTTTTGAAGATTACCCAATAAATAAAAAATAAACATAATAAATTCTTCATTATGTTGGAGCGTAACTCTATTAATGTTTATTCAAACACTCGACCACATCTCGCACTGCAAAAATGAGAACCGGCTGGCCGTATAGGTGATTTTGGAAATTTTTTAACGGTTTAGGTAAAAGCCCACGAATGCTTCGATGGTCCTGAATATTGAACGAGTGCAATTTTTATTGCAAATTGTGAAATACTGCATTCTGTCCGAGGTCTGTATGATAAAAACAGTGCCTCATAGTACTGTTTCACCTCAGATGTGATGTATAAATGGTATAAAGGGTTGGTTTACACGCACCCAGATTTGTTAGCACGATTTTGTAAACTAAACTTGTCGAACGCAAAAAATTCGGCCTGATTTTTTCCAGACCTAATTAATCTACGGTGATCAAGAGCCATTATGGCTCTTAAATGTGATCGAAGATGATTGCCAGTTTTTAGGTGTACATATGAGGCAATCAAGTCGATGTAAGATTTGGTTCACTCTTGGGCTGTTTGCGAATTTTTTTTCTCTAAGATCACTTAGCCTTTCCCCCAAAAGTCACATGAATGTGCTCCAAAGTTAACTGAATTGTGAAATAGAAGTTTATTGTTTGATTTAAATTATAAATTTATTAATGGGAGCCACGCTTTTAGCCCTGGTTAAATCTATATATGTGACCCTCCACAGGAATTTGATGCTAAAGGTGAAAGCACGCTCACCACACGCTTGCACGACACGCTTAGCGTTCCGTAGATCACGGATATGCGTATATTAAATTGAAAAAACAAAGACGGACACACTTGCCTTTGTTTTTGGAATTTGATCGTAACCGTAGGCATTTGAAAATCACGACTTAATGGTGGTCTAGCCTGGAATTAACGCGAGATCAGTGTAAACCAATTCCTCCGGCTGTCGGCTGTTGACCGGAATCGCAAAGAGGCCTGCTATCGCGTGCGAGGCACTGAAGTTATGTCGCCTGAAAATTATAGTTATGCCACCGGAATATTTATTAGCAGTAATGCACAGAGAAATGAAGTTGAATAAGTTAGTTTATTAGATTTCTTTCAGCCATGCTGAGACGAACGACGGTAATTAAATCGGAGAAACAAAAACTGCCTAGAATTTTCTATAGTTTGAGGAAGGCTAAACATTTCTAGATGACCGTTCCATGCATGTACAATTTTTCGAAGCTTCTCAAATAAATTCCTTACGATTTTCTGAAGTTTAATTTTTTTCATTTCACTCCCCAAGTTAAGCTATTTTTCGTAGAGAATTAAGGAATCCCAAAATTTTCGGAACCGCAAATACGATAAAATTCTCACTTTCCTAAAACTTTCAATTGGAAGCTGAATTTTTCGGGAAAATAATGCTGAAGCCCTTGTAATTTGGAAAAGACTGAAGTTGTCCTAGGATGCTAGGATGCATTTAGGAGGAAATCGCCGTCAGGTGCCCCTGACGAACGAAGCTCTGTCAATCATAATTTATGTGAAGATATCTCGTTACGCTATGCTAAGACGAATCAAGCGCTGTAAACGTGTACTATATCTCGTTCTTCACAGGACGAAAAAAACCAGAATTGGGCGACAAAACTCATAATATCAGGCTTTGGACGACATCACTTTCGAGCAGCTTGACCGTCACCCCTTTAGATCGAGCTCGATCAATTAATTCAATGACCGATCTTTATCGAATAAATGATTGCCTTCAAGAATTTCACTCGGACTACTTTTAATTTAGTTCTTTTTCTCTTTTCTCAGTGTGTGACTGACAGAGATTTAATTCTCGGATCGAGCTTTAGTACTCTAAACACGCCGTATCATCGTGGCAAAAACAAAGAATCAAACAAAAAAGCACCATACAATTTCGGAATTCTGTTAAAAAAGACATTTTTTCTTTACTATTCAAAAAGCGCTAAAACAGTCATTAATTAACTGATGTTTGTCTCCGTTGCACGCATCACTGACGCATGAATGTGTTATCAATCGTTTCTTGAGTACAGAAACAGTTAATCAGTTACGATGGAGCGTTCACGAAATGGCACAATGATGAGTTTAAATTCGCAAGATTTTGAAAATTTGGAAAGCGTCGAAGAACTGTATTTTGGTGAGCGAGAAACTGAAGATAATCAAGAGCGTGCTTTCACCTTTAGCATTTTAAAAAATCCAGTGGAGGGTCACAAATAGTTTGTAAATTGCATATAGGGTTGTATTACTATTACTAATCTTTATAACATTTTTATTTTTTTTATACAATATCCTTTCATAGTCCGATAGTTTTGCTTTTTATATTGTAGATTTCAATTCAATTTTTTTATTTGTAGTATATTATAGATTTTCATTTTTTTATATTGTAGTTTTTAACAGGTGAAGGGCCACTAGGTGGATACACTGTTAATAAACCATTATTATTATTATTATCATTATTACAGGTAATCACATGATTTCGAGTGCAATTTGGGATGAATCAGCACAAGTAAATTTTTCAAAGGTTAACCAAATTGTAATTAATTTTGTGGTCTTTGAAAAATTTACGACTGCTTATTTATCCCAAATTGTACGAGAATAACCGTCTGATTACTTGTTAATAATATACATGCAAAAGTTTGACTTGCTTTTCCTCTTTTACGTGTCACCGAGCCACCCCTCCTTGTTCCCACCTACAAATGACAACCTCGACCACGATTGGTCTAGATTTTGATAGGTGAAGATTGACGGACAAAAACCACTAGAAGCTTGAAATTTGTTTACCGAAAAGTGAAGCCTTTTGTTGTTTTACGTTTTTAACTTTTCAAGTTATTCCACTGCTGCCACGGAAAACCCAAACCCTACGGAAAACCCTACAACTGCGATCAAGATTATATTCCTTTGCTTTTTTTTGTATATTTGGGTTTTGGTTGAGGAAAGCGTCGCAACGGGGATTTCAGCGATGGCTGTTTTTGTCTCGTTTAACGGTGGGCATAATTCTTTTAAGTTTCAGTCATACGGTACGGTGACTCATAAGATAAATGTGCACAAGCTTTTAAACAGATTTCTGACTGTAAATGAAAAGGACAAGTTCTAAAGAAAACTTAGTCGTCGGCCGTACGGTCCTACTCGGGACCATAGTTACGTAGATACTCTCGTTTGCAGGGACGATTGTAAACAGTCAAGAGCCATAATGGTCCTATTATGGCTCTTGAAACAGTCTACTCACTACCATATAAAAATTTAATATTTCAGAATTAGACATAATTTTTATTAACTTCGCTTATTTTTTTAACTTCTTATCTAAAACATAAATTTCTGCTTTAATTTCACTTTTTTATAGATTCCCAGTCAACAGCATATTCGGACAGCGCTAAGAAGCAAAAAGGAGATCTATCAACAGGTGATTGAAAGGGTATCAATACAAACTAGGAATAACATATTGTTTATTTTGCAAATAGATAAGTTAAAACATTTGGTTATTGTTCTACTCTTTTTGACCCCACGTCTTAGCTTTCAGATTAATATATAGATTTAGCCAGGGCTAAAAGCGAAGCTCCCATTAATAAATTTATAATTTAAATCAAACAATAAACTTGTAATCCACAAATCAGTTAACTTAAGGGCACATACGTGACTTTTTAGGGAAAGCTAAGGCTAAGTGATTTTAGAGTGAAAAAAAATCTTACATCGAATTGATAGCCGTATAATATACACCCAAAAAGTAGCAATCATCTTCGATCACATTTAAGAGCCATAATGGATCTTGATCACAGTAGATTAGGCCTCGAAAACGAATTCTTGGAAAACAAATCAGGCCTAATTTGTTGCATTTTACAAGTTTACTTAACAAAATCTTGCCAACAACCCTGGGAGCGTGTAAACGAACATTTCATACTTTTTATACATCACATCTGAGGTGAAACAGTAATATGAAGGGCTGTTTTTATCATACAGACCTCAGACAAAATGCAGTATTTCACAATTTTTCAAGACAAATTGCACTCATTCAATATTCAGAACCGTACGACTCACGCTGGGCTTTTAACAAAACCGTTCAAAAAATTTCCAAAATCACCTACACGGCCAGCCGGTTCTCACTTTTGACAAGCGCCAAATTTTCATTGAACATTAAAAGAGTTACGCTTCAACATAATAAAGAATTTATTGTGTTTATTTTTTTTTATTTAATGGTTTTATAACGATGTGTAATCTTAAAAAGCGTTAGATACGCGAGGCATTTTGAGTACTCCTGCAAGCGACGTTTATGAACGACTGAAAATAAACGGCAAAGCGATTAAAATTGCAAGAAACTACTAACAATCAATAAAAGAAATGTAATTCGGTAAAACATTTACAGAGACAACAATTTTCATTCACGAAGACAAGTATTAAAGCACCTCTAAAAATCCTGAGTCTTTAAGCTTAAGCTTAAAGCTTTTAGCCGGCTTCTTGGTGTTCACCGTTTTCAAAGATGAACTCGAGGCAAGAAAATCGCTCAAAGCTTTCTTTCTACAGCCAAAATTATAACTAAATACTCTTCGGAAAGTTTTTTTTTCCGTTTATGGAGAGAAAATATCGACTAAAGGCTTTTTAAAGCTCTGTAAGCTTATATCAAACCTCATACTAGATCAGATCATCGTCTCAGATCTTAATAGACCTTGTCACGGTTTTCGACGCCATCTTGACGAGTAGGCAAACGCGTGAGAAATTACAGTGTTTGTATGAGAATCTAATGTCGAATAATTTCCATAAAACGGCTGTTCTGAAAAAAATATCAATTGTAAACTAAAGCTACAAAGCAAAGGATTGTCCTAAAAAATTTTGGGGGCGTACCTGTGCTTAAATTTCTCCAGAGGCTTGCTTTAGATTTTCCATATATTTGTCTGTAATTTTCCCGGGACTTTCTTACAGACAGATGTATAGGAAATTTTAAAAAGTGGTTCTAGGTCTTCTAGTGCATGTAACGCCCTCAATTTTTTTCAGGAGAATCCTCAGGAGTGAAGCTTTATTTTACAAATCATATTTTTTTCAGAACAGCCGTTATACGGAAATTATTCGACATTAGATTCTCATACAAACACTGTAATTTCCCACGCGTTTGCCTACTCGTCAAGATGGCGTCGAAAACCGTGACAAGGTCTATACAAACGTGCATAAACTAGCCTCATAAACTGCGCTCGACTTCATGAAATTAGATGTAAAAAACCAAACACATACACTGTATGCAATAATTACTCAGGCTTACCATTCGAGATGCAGCTCCTGAAAGCTATCCAGTAAGGCCAGAATCGCTTGAGGGACTTTTCGACCACCCGCATCCGGCAAGGTGAAAAACGAAAACGATGTTATCCGAAATCGGATTTCCAGCTTTGACAAGCGGCGCATTTCTCAACCAAAAATTCAATAAACAAACCAGCCATGAATAACAGAAAACTGTTGATAGCAGCTGTATTTCATTTTATGCGTCCGGTGGAAAAAGACAGTAAAAAACATCACAAGTTGACCAAAACCTCTGTCAGCTTCAGCTGTCAAAGTAAACAAAATTCAAGATGCTGCATAAATTTTCCGCATGAACTCACCTGTCAAATTTTGACCAATCAGAGCATAAAAATTGGACGGTCGTAGAGCGTGATCAATGCGTGACTATGGTGAGAAAAGTGAAAAGCCTTTGTCTTCCCTGCTTGTATTTTTAAATGACTAGCTGAATTTTCGCGTCCGAGATCAGTTTGAAATCAAAATGTTAATGGCGCGGGGCCATAGTGACATTAACACAACACTTTCTGTCATCATGTCATTATTTTGGTGCCGTTCTCTTTGCCTTTGTATTTCTCTTTCGCGTTGCCTTTGTCTATTCATTCTAGCTCTGTCCCGTTCTGCTTGCCGGCGTTTTTCACTATAATTTTCTCTCCTTCTTCTCGCCCTGACTCTTTATACTTGCCAACTTTCTTCGCTAAAATTTTGTCTTCTTCTTCTACTTCTAACGCGCTCTCTTTGGCGATCGTCTTCGCTTGCTCTACGCGTGTTGACTCTTGCTCTCTGCCGTTCACCTTCTCTTTGCTCTCTGCTTAAAACCTGTCGTCTACACGCTATAATCTCTCTGTTGTTGTTTGTTGACATAATAGATTTCGTAAGTTGTAATAAAAAGTTATAACGGCTCTGTCGAAAAATGTTTTTGCCATAAATTTCCTTTGAAATTTCTTTTTTCAAAACCAGTTGCGCGATATAATTGCGCGGCGTTGCGCCATGCGATTTCCCGCCAAAAAATCTCTACTTTCCCCTACCCCAAGAATCCATACGGACTACTTTCCACTACCCGGAAAGTCCGTACGGACGGACGTACGCTGACGTCATAACCAAAATTTCTCGGATGGATAGTTTACCAAATTATCTTAGTTATGGTGGTCCGCTCGCGCGCGCTTCGCGCGCGCAAGGAGCTCCGCTATTAGCCTGTTCCAGGCGTTTAGATAGTGGAGAGCAAGTTAAATCGTACGCGGCGAGCCCAAAAAGAAACACGAGGGGAGACTGGGGCGGGACCGAGAAAACCGTCCCTTTTCCCGCCCTATTTTTCCCTCGTCAATGGAACAGGCTATCAGATTATGTAGGAAGCTTGCACTTCAACTCAGCCTGCGCCAGTTTCCGTCGTTTAAAGGGGAAGGATAAGAGGCAGTTCTCCTGCTTCTTCATTAAAAATGAACTAAATAAATTACCAGTCTTTTCAAATAGACCAATAGCCGGTTTTGCCTGTGCGCCTCCACATCTCCCAAAGCGATGCATGCTGGGGTCCCAGTGGCGGATCTAGGGGAGGGGTCCGGGGGGGCCGCCCTCCCCCCTTATTTGTAGACCAAACTAAAGCCCGGCCCGAAGGCCGGGATACTTGCATCGCCCGCGCTCATACGGGCAACCCTACAAAATCCCGCCTAAGATCTTGCTCTTGCTTACATGTTGTACTTTAACTAATATGTAGCCACTTAGTGTGTAAAGTTAACGTTGAATATAATATAAAGTTAAAAATAAGTCGTTTAAAACATACCATGTACGCGCCTTACCTTAGTGATGATAAATTATTAAAAGCACAAATGAGCAGGAAAACAGCACCACTGTTTTTCCACCAGTTGACTCAGCTTTCCTGTTTCACACTTGTCATAGCAGGTGGCACCGCTGACCAATAGCTACCACAGGCCTACTAACAAATTCAGACAGGTTCAAGTTGTCCCTCTCGATCACCGCTCGTTGATCCTCGTTGCGTCAAGGACCTCTCCAGCGTCATCAGTTAAATCCGGTTACCTTCTTTGGTCAAAAATAAATCCAAAGCATTCTCGTAGACAGATAAACCCAAAATACTTGTTTCCAGCGTTTGAGTTGTTAGATTGGAGAGATGCTTGCAGAGTGGAAAAGCATTGTAGACTGAGAAATTCTTTTAGCTCAAGTTACTTTTTTAATTGTTCATGTATTTATGTATAAAAGTATTTACTTAAAAGTAGGTTGAGTTTGATCGTCCAGGTGAACGTAGTCCTGAATAGGACTGTAGTTGTTGACAGTGACTGACGTTTCGACGACCTCTGCGGTACTCATCTTCAGAGTCAAAGTGAGTTGTATCACGTCAGTTGATGGTATTATACTCTGGTTATTGATCTGATTGGTCATTTACGTCGCGATGTCAACTGACGTGATACAACTCACTTTGACTCTGAAGATGACCACCGCAAAGGTTGTCGAAACGCCATTCACTGTCAACAACAACAGTCCTATTCAGGACTACGTTCACCCGGACGATCAAACTCAACCTACTTTTGAAATGACTCCTGGGCTCAAACCTTTCACACTATTTACTTATTTATTAATATATTTATTTTAGTATTTTGTTTTTTTGGTCTTCGGATATTTATCTCTAGGTTTGTCATGCTTTGTTGTAATACATGTGACCTTTAGTTTAGCTAAAGTAAGCCGGCGGGAGAAGAGTTGTCTCCGTAGTATGGGCTATTAACAGTAAGGGTGGAGAGGAAAGTCAGAAATTTGGTTTGATCAACTAAATATTTCTGTGATTAACAGTACTAGTTAAGTTGCTGAGTTTCATTTCTTTTTTTTTTATTATTTTTACTGATACCTAAAGAAGAGCCAGCTTCAAAAGTAAGTAACACGACATCGAGCAGCAATCCCAGTAATGCTGATCATGCAGAAGACGCGACTTCGGGGATTTCAAATGACGGTATAATCTTGTTGTTATGTATGAATTTAAGCTCTTTCGATAATAAGTCTATAAAATATTTCTAACATTAGAAAATAGGTTTTGAAAATCAAATGACTTCCAGATTCCAGACGTGACCAACGTTCAAAACAATTTTTTTTACTGCTTGGGTACTAAGGTTATTAAATTCAATTAACAATTTTCTTTTTTGTGCAGAAACGAAGTGTCGAAAAACTGACAGTAACCCTCCAGAGGTAGATGTTGCTGTGCTTACAAATAAAGATCTTCCTAAAACATCAAAGCGTTTGGATCTTGAGCAACTGCCAATCGATATTCTGTTGTTGACAGTAGAGGACTGTGAGTTTTTAGCCTGTCTTTCCCTCCTGACGGGTTTCTCGAGGATGTTTCAAAAAGATCTTGGCGACGTGTACATCGGAAATATAGGGGAGATGAAAATCGCTGTAATGAAGTGCAGAATGGGTGCGGCTGGTCCTGGAGGTGCAGCAGGTGTTGTTAGAGATGCAGTCAAGGCCTTAACGCCCAAGGCGGTGTTTTGTGTTGGTTACTGTGGGGGCTTACAACCAGTCGAAGTCAAGCTAGGAGATGTGGTTATTTCCGAGGCACTAATCACATACGCTCCTTCAAAAGTCACCAAAGATGGTATTGAAGAACGTGGCTACCGAGTTCCGCTTAAGCCCAATCTTGCCAAAGTAATACTCAATGCTGCTGCTGGATGGAGCCCACCGTTGCGGGATCCAGCAGAATTAGAGGTGGCACAGGTACGAGGTGCGTTACTGAGTGGACCACAAGTGGTTGATGACAGTGATTTGCGTGAAGCACTTCTCAGCCGATTCCCTGGGGCAATTGCTGTCGAGATGGAGGCCGAAGGTAAAGTAAAATAACATTTTATTACAAAAATTCATCAATCTTCATTTAAGTGACGTAGAAATGGGCGTAACGGTTATCCAAAAAGTTCCGATCCATTGATAATAATGCATTCCCCGTATACACCAACGCTCAAAGGTGCTTTAACGTTGTTTAGTTTCCTAAAGTTTAAATCCTGTTTTAATTGGTTTAAAATGTGTACTATTAAGACTAACTAGAAAATAATCGTAGCAGCTTTTGATTACTTTCTAACTATCGCTTGACGTTCGGAATTATTTATCACAAGCTGTATTAAAATAGACAACATTTTAACGTGTTAAAACTTTGGTGTGAACGAGACACAAGGTTTGAGGCGTTTTTAAACCAATGGAGAATTTAAATAAACTGGCTTCAATTCTGTTCTAAACCATACGCTTTAAAAAATATATATTTGGGAGCTTGAGCAACTACGAAGGCGCTGAGGGCAATTGGAACGTCGAAAAAGGAAAACATTAGCTGATTCAAACAAAAACCCATCATACTTTAGATCTTTGGTCAAATTCCAGATCCTTCTCTTGGAAATGTGTTATCTACCACATGTTATCTTCACTTTCAGGTGTTTACTCAGCAGCACATGACCTGAACGTTGAGTGGATAATTATAAAAGGCGTGTCGGACTTCGCAGATGGCAAAAACTCAGAGAAAAATGCATGGCGACCCTTTGCGAGTATAATGGCTGCATCAGTTGTTGCTCATATCCTCAGTAATCCCATCATTTTTGAAGACTGGCCTCACTACAATAATGGAAAGACGAGTCTACCTCCCTCCTCAGGTGACTACCAAACTGACGTGTTTAATTTTTCAAATGATAATTATAAAACTAACAACCAACAGTGTTCCAAGATACAACAGACCAAGACGCGACTGATTCTACACCTGAGTGTGGCTTTTTTTTTTTAATTTAAAAATAAAGAGGCCACAATAGCTGCAAAGCTTTTAACTGATTCATTCCAGAGACGCACTAGTCAATACAAAAGTAATCGCTTCTGAACGGCAAACATCGAAAAGTTCAGTATTCTAATGTTGAATTGCTTACACACTATACTTTATTTCATGCACATCATTTTACCATCTCCACCCGCAAATAGCAAAAGCTAGACGAGGCGGGCGGAGAGGAAAGGTTACAGCAGTCATAACAGATAATATTATAATTGTAAAGTAACTAAATAAACTATCTGGATAAATAAGAACTACTGAAAAACAAGCTAAAGTTACAAAATATATAGTCTTACAGAATGATATTACAATCAAATTTACTACTAACAGAACTATAGATTATATACATTGAGTCGAGGATGCAGAATTTGCCATTTTTTGTAGGAGAATGGGCACTTCACATAATCGTCCTCTGCTTCCATTATCGAGAGCAAAAAGTCATGAAAATTTTTCTTAAAAGCTCCTTTGGAGAGTTGACGAAATTCGTTCGGAATTGCGTTCCAAAGTTTAGCTCCAAACCTGGAAAAAGAATCTTGATTTAGATTCAGTCTTGAAGTTTGGGCATCATAATTTCCAGACGAAGAAAACCTGGTCTCATGCTTGTGCTTTGAATTAGCTTTAGTGAAGAAATCACAGATGTTAGACGGAGCATTCATGCAGGAAACGTCAAACATTATAGAAGATACTTTTTCAGCATGTAACATTTGTAAGGGTAGAATGTTCGAGGAAATAAATAAAGGCACAGCATGGGCTCTAGGTTCAGAAAAGTACATCAAACGAAGGACTCGTTTTTGAAGCACGAGAATTTTTTGTAAATGGGTTTTGGCAGCTTGACCCCAAGCCGCCAAACCATATGTCAGATGAAGCAAGATCAATGATTGATAAATATTTAAAAGGGTTGTACGTGGGACGAAGTGCCTAAAACGGGCAACAACACCAACAGTTCTGCTTATTTTTAATGCAACATTATTAATTTGAAATTTCCAGCTTAAGTTGCTGTCCAATAGGACGCCAAGATATTTAACATGGTCTTCGCACTGAAGCGTGGTACGAACTTGAGTACAGTTATCGATCATTTCAATGTTAACCGAGTAGTTCAACTTACGTTGACATGGACGAAAGATAACATAGTTTGACTTCTTAGCATTCAGCGTTAACTTATTTTCATTGAGCCAGTCAGAGACTTTGAGCAGTTCGCTATTGACGGTTTTTTCAAGAGATTTCAAATTAGAGTCAGCATACAACAAGCTCGTGTCATCAGCAAAGAGATAGAATGACAATTTCGCTGAAGAGTTGTGAATATCTTTAATATAGATTAAGAATAACAGAGGACCAAGCACAGACCCCTGCGGGACACCACATGAGATCATACATTCGGTAGCTAAGTTAAAACCCACTTCAGTTACTTGTGAACGACCGAGAAGGTACGAGGCAAACCAAGCATTGATAATTCCTCTGATGCCATAATGATTAAGTTTTTGAAGCAAGATTAAATGGTCGACGGTATCAAAGGCCTTCTTTAAGTCTAAAAAGATCCCGCAAGTGAAACGTTTTTGGTCCATATTGTTTTGTATGACATTAACAATATCAATAATGGCATGTTGCGTGGAATGGTTTTCGCGGAAGCCATACTGTGACTTAAATAGAATATCGTTTTTACCAAGATAGGATTTGAGGCGGTGGTACATTAATTTTTCAAATATCCGATTGAAAATAGACAGTAATGATATCGGACGATAATTACCAGGCTCAGTCTAATCGTCATTTTTGTACACAGGAACAACTTTTGCCTTTTTTTAGTTTGGATGGAAAGATGCCCTTTTGCACAGATGATGATGGGGAGAGGGCCCGAATCGAACAAGAGTAGAGACCGTAAGTTTTATTTTTAGGGATCAAAAGTATCTCACGCTCAATTTCCTCTGGCGTAACTGGATCAAAGAAGAAAGAGCTTGGATTATAATTGGGAGACAAGTATTCGGTAAAATAGCGAGATGAACGAGGTACGCGTGAAGCTAGGTTTTTACCGACCGAAGAAAAGTAGTTATTGAAGATGTTAGAAATCTCAAGAGGATCATTAGTTAAGCTGTTATCATCAGGACGTTTAAGGGAAGAAATGACTTGTCTTCTATTCTTTTTGTCGTTAATTAGCCTATTTATTCCATTCCAGGTGTTTTTCATATTGTTTAGATTTTCAGCAAAGAACGCATGATAATAATTCTTTTCACTCAGCCGAGTAAGACTAGAAATTTTATTTCTGTATATTTTATAATTTACAAGATCACCCGATTGGAGGAGAGAATTTTTTATTTTGATGGATTTTCTAAGGCCACTAGTTATCCATGGTTTAGAGAACTGCTTAAGCTTGCGATTCGAAACAGTCTTTAAAGGAGCATGTTTGTCAACGAATGCCAATAGTGTATTGTAAAAGTAAGAAAAAGCTGTATCGACATCAAACTGATCGCTAAAGTTAGTTTGGCTTGCCAAAGCATCAGAGAGTTCAGTGTTGAACTTGCTCCTGGGATAACCAGAAAAGTCTCTGCGTTTTTGCTTTCCGCGTTTTGGCCGCTAAATAAAATTGTGAGAAATACAGAATTGTGAATAGTGATCGCTTATGTCAGAGATAATATTCCCACTGGTAATTTCAACATCAACTTTGTTTGTTAGAATATTATCAATTAGGGTGGCTGAGTTGTTGTAAACACTTGTTGGTTTGTCAATAGTTGGGATAAATGAAAAGCTTTGAAGAGAAAGTAAGAAGTCCTGAGCATAACAGGAAGTTCGCGGCATGAAGGAGGTTTATGTTGAAGTCGCCCATAATATATATTGATTTTTTTGAGGTAATTAGTCTTTCAAGTTTATCATCAAAATATTCTTGGAAACGTTTGGGAGAGTTATGTTGTCTATATATGATACCACAAATGATGTTACTTTTCTGTGGAAGTTGAATTTCGATCCAAAGTGACTGGAAGGCTTCATCAGATACTTTTTCAATGACAGTCTATTTCAGGGAATCATTAATATACAAGCCAACACCTCCAGAAGCTAGATGTGTCGGCACATATTCGAAAACATATCCAGGTATGCTTGGATTAAAATCCATTTCTTTACCACTGATTGTTTTAGTTTCTGAGACTCCTATAATGCTAAATTCGAAATTTAACTCGTCCAATAGATGAACTTGAAAGTTATCAAGATTTCGCTTAAGACTCCTGATATTATTATGTAATAGAGAGAAGCTCGAATCACTGACACAACTGGGAAGTTCACTTTTAAATTTGTAGAAACTATATGGGGAATAGTATCGACTATGAATACGATGATTATAGAGACTATCACCCGGATTGGTGTCTTCAAGTGCGTTTAGCTTGAAAAGATTAAGGTCATGTTTGAATGGGACGAAAAACCCCTAATAGATTTTCCATAAAAAGCCCTTTAGAATTGGTAATCTCGTACCCAGATCTCTTATTGACGAAGCCGAAGGCGAGATACTGTTTGAAACCCCGTCTAGCATTGGTAAAACAGTTTGGTCTTCCTGATGCAAAAGAGCAGCTCAGCCTTTTCAGGCTGTCGCTCTGTGAGAATAATATTCTCCGAGTGTCTCAGAGGGAAATGAGCTTTATTTTTAAGACATTGTTTAAGCATTTAGTTCCCAGTATTGTATCGCCTTGCTTAAGTGCTCTTTGAAATATTGCAAGTGTTTCGCTTACGTTTGAATTTAACCTCATCCAGATCCAGTGAGGCCTTTAAAACAGCGCGTCAATTTTAAACGTTTTTTCGTAAGGCGGTTTCCGTTTAGCGGTTAGTTATATTTCTGGCCTTGAATGAAGATTCCAAAAAAGCCTTGCGTTTACATAAGCATGAATTGAAATATATGAAATGTGGATGAAGGTATGAAAGTGAACATGATCATCGGATTAAATTCGTTGCCTATTCGGTTGAAAAATAATCTGAAAAATTTTGCAGCATGATCGCAGAAAGTTGGAAGTAATATTATTCATTGTTGGGGAAAATACTCCGCGGCTTTAAAGTAATAATTTCCACAATGTTTTAATTCCGGTAGTGTCGTAACCCTTTCGTTAAGGCAGCTTCTGAACGCACTCGAGAAAACCGCACAGTCCCCGTGAACTCTCACTTTAACTTGCGAGTGAAGGAAAAAGAAAATAGAGTGACATTACTTTCAAACCATTACGGGCTACCTTAGGCCGCGGTTTAAGAAACCATTGGACCTCCATGCCTCTTTCTTGGTGAGTTAACTTAAGAAAATAAGTGCTTTTCCAGTCTGCCTTATATGCTTTATTGAAATTGTTCAAAATAAATTGGGTTTGATAAAAGCGTTGAGCAAACTCAAAATGGCTTAATTATAACGCGATCTTGTAAAATAAATATACGGGCTAAATAACTGGCCCTTAGTGTTAAATAAAAACAAGTAAATAAAATATACAATGGAAAATTCCCCCGCAAGAAGTGCGTAAAATCACTCTTCTCGAAGTACAATAAATTTTAAGAAAAGCCACAAAGACAAATGCATTCTGGTTCGGCAGAAAGACCTCTAATGCGGCTAATTTGTAATTAAGTTCTTTGTTGAACCGAAATCTTGTTGACGTACAAGAATTCAGTTGATGTGAGAATTTGTCACCTCCAAGCAAATGAGCCGTAAAAAGTTGATTACTTCTATAGAGCTCCCCTGCTGATGTTCGAACATCAGCAGGGGTCTACGATTTCAGACCTCTATGAATCTCGTCATGATAGTTCTACCCATAAATCCAGTAGGTCCCACCGTTCACTTTATATACTTTTCAAGCGACAAGGTTTTTTCAATCATATACTATCGCTGCGATCGCTGTGGTAGACCTTTTTCTTTCTCGATAGTTACCAAAAAAGGGTGCCGTTCATAATCATTTACGGTTCCTTTTTGTAGAGGAAATTTATTTAGCTTATAGATAACACGCCTTGCGTGCTTTTGCTCACACTGAAAGCGTGTTGTGCTTTTTCGCACGGAGCTTTTGTTTGAAAACTTTAACACGCTCTTTTGTTCGACTTGCTCACGCTTAATTGTCTCAAGTGTGTGCTCTGAAACAAAAGAAATTGGTAATGAGGCAAAATTGCAAGCGTGCTAAAGCGTGTTAAAATAAATTCTTTTGGTTTTAAGTGAAAGCGTGTCGTGCGCGTGCTTTCACCCTTAGCATTAAAATCCTGTGGAGAGTCACATATTATAACAAAGACGTCTGACGGGCTTCATAACTATAGCTTGTGAACAACCACATCGGAACCAGCTTCTAGAGTACGAGGATTTGCAGTGTGCTAGGAAAATAATCGCCGTTTGCGTGGGATAAGTCTTTTATTAAGGAGTCTGCAATACAGCCATATCAATCCCTCAGTTAAGTGGTGGGTAGATTAAAGCAGGGGTTGTAATAAAAACTGAAGTAGCCAGCAGGTTTGAATAGAGCAACCGACTAATACATTTCCTTGAAACAATAAATATGAACAAAAGCACACGGTACATCATGCAAAATGTAGCAACTATAATAAAGTCACTTATTATTCATTCAATAATTGCTAATTACAAAGATTTATCGAACAGTATATCTAGTTCTTTTTAGTTTTACAACCGTTTTTGCTCTTTAAACCATGTGCGTTTTATCGGCAAACTATAAAGAAACGTGCGAAAAATTGACTGAAAATACAGCAGCATAACATAAAACCAGTGGGCCTATATAAAAACACTTCACAATTACGTTTTCACCCAGATTTAATGGTGTATTTTTTGTTTACAGTGCATTATTAAAACTAGTTGCTTCTTCATTGTTCTTTCTTTATACAAAAATACTATGCTTACACAGAGCCGTCAATAACAGCAGATTCAATGTTCAAAATCTCGACCTTAAATTGTTGGAAAATTAGAATCAATCAAGAGATTCTCGAAGAAATCTATGCTTCCAATTCAGTGATAGAATTTTGTTTCCGTATTTAAGGGCAGCCATCTTTCAAGTTATATAATTTACATGTTCCGAAAGAAGAAGCAACTTGTTTTAATAATGTCGTAAACAAAAAAAGTTTGCGACTCGAGGAGACGGCTGAAATTCTGGCTATTTTTATTCTTGAATGTCCAAATCATGGGAAGGAAAATATTGCAAGTGGTCCCGTTAGTTTAGTAGAAGAGACAGGTTATGAAAGCCTGCAAAAATCAAAGATGGAAACAATGGGGTACAGGTTATGTGGAGAGCTCGCTGAGCGTGTACAATGTTTTGTCTTGGTTCACAAATTATGACTGAATAAATTTATAGGACGATGCTATTGGTCCGTTAGTTCACAATGAAAGGTGCACGGTCAAGTCCAAAAAAGCGAACAAAAACATGACAGTGAAGTTGGCCGGGCTTCATAACACCGCACTTCATTAACCTGGCCTGGTTAGCTCAATTGGTTAAGCGCAGGTCTGCCGAGCTGGAGGCCGCTGGTTCAAGCCCCGGCCAGACCAACACTCAGGGTGTTTAAATATCTGAGGAGAAAGTGCTGCCTTTGTAAAGACATCTGCAAACGGTTAGGCTTTCTAGTCTTCTCGGATATGAACGATAAACCCTAGACCCCGTCTAAGTAACAAGGGTGTACTATCAAGTTTTTTGAAACCTGGTCCAATTGACAGTCAGTACATTGAAAATCTGCAGTAAATGGATGGGGTCACCTTGCTTGATTTCGCCCCGCGAGCCCGTTATTCTAAGTGTTTTTTGCCAAGCTGCGCACGGAATGTTCGAAGCTGGAACAACCGTCAAAAATCATTCTCGTACAAAAAAAAACTATGAAATATACTAAAATCTAAAGCCCGTTTGTTGATCTGGGCTATAATTTTTCAATATAGTAACTTTAAATTGCTCGATCTTGGAAGTAATTTAAAACATGGACCGTTTATACTGTGTCTCCAAATGCGGCATTTTACGCCATTATTATAAAAAATATACAACTTCTACTAACCAGAATTTTTTTCTCCTTTAAATATATTTTTCTTGTAGCCAAAACCAATAAAAAAGGGGATCACCGTTTTCGTTTCCTTGCAAAGAGACAACAAAGGGGCAATTCCGGCTTCAAATGGCATTTACGCGCGGCGGGGACTAGGGCGGGTTTTAAGCCCAACACTATTTTAACCGGGGAGAGTTAAAACGATTAAAACTATAAAGAGAGCCGTTACCTCTTTTCAGGTGACTGGTGAAAATCACCACCAGCTTTGACGTCGTCATGTTATGCGCAGTGCAAAACAAGAGAATTACCTTAAGTTTTAGTGACACTCGTTGCCGTCGCCATCGTTTTGATTAAGCTGATCTCTATTAACAGACTGTGATTGTAATAGAGTGATTGTCGCTAGAGATTGAACATTGCTTTATCAGCAAATAGATGAAAAAAATTATCACGGTAATCGTCGTTTCGTTGCCTTTAGATTGAGTCGTCACAAAGCAAGACTTAGTGTAAAGGGAATAATTTGAATGTTTTGCTTTAAAAGAGTGAAACTTGTTTTTCTCACTTTCCCGTAATGAACTTCAAAAACGGGGAAAAGTCAGTGGAAACTCGGAAGAGCTCGAAACATCTGTAGGACCCTCGAATTAGCAGTTATATGCCATGCACTCTACAGATGTGACTTACTTGCAGGTGTCCGTTTTAAGCGGGTTGAATGTTGAGACAATATAAGGGCTCTTGCCAGTGTTAAAAGAAACTGTCCATAAAACAACGAGGTGTCCGTATTAAGGTGGTGTCTGTAAAGTGGGGTTCGACTTAAACACGATATATCTTTTATTTTCAGGTGGTTTTTACCCAACTGGATTTGTTGATGGCATTCGCCAACTCTATAGCACCCGTGAAAGATGGTTTGCACCCTTCCCATGGTGGGAAAAGTTTCGATTAAGCCTTGATAACAATTTTACCAGACTCAAAATAGTGACCAGAAAGAAGGAAAGGGGAACAAAGACTGATGAAACTGTTCCTATGAAAGATATCTTTAAACCCCACGAAGAATGCGCTCATCCTAGGACGGTCTTAATTGAAGGGAGGCCAGGTATAGGAAAGACCACATTCTGTAATAAACTTGCTTACGATTGGGCCGCGAACAAACAAGTGGCAGAAAATCCTTCAGGAAGTTTTCCAAACTTCCAAGCTGTTTTACTGCTTAAATGCCGAGAAATAGAGTCTTGCCTTTCGGAGGCCACCGAAGGACAACCTCTCCCTCGATCCGAAAAAGAGAAACTGAACGAAATCTTCAAGTCTTTCCTTTGGGACGCCATTGATGACCAGCTTCTGCCTCGAGATTGCACAAAAGAAGATAAGGAAGAATTCTTCAAATTCATTCGCTGTAATCAGCCCGATATTTTACTGGTACTTGACGGATTGGATGAGTTGCCTGCCAATATGTTTGCAGCGTTTAAGGAAGTCATTCAAGGAAGAGTGCTACCAAAGTGTTACATTGTCGCTACAGCACGGCAAGAGGTTGGGATGGAGGTACGAGAGTGCTGCGATGCCTCGCTAGAAATTGAAGGTTTCACTAAAGAAGACGCCCGAGAGTTCATTTTAAGGTATTTCAAAGAGAAACCGCATTTGGCCCCGAAGCTTTTAAACAAACTAGAGTCTGACAAAAACCTCCAACAGTTGACAGAAAGTCCTTTAAACACCGTACTTCTTTGTCTTCTTTGTGAGGACTCTGATGGTATTTTTCCAGAAAGTGGTACACAGCTGTATCTAGAAATGGTAGAGTGTGTTCTTAGAAGATATAGGAAAAAGAAAGGATTACCATTACCAAATACCAAGGACGAAGACCTCACTAAAGTATACAAAACTCAACTAAGACAGCTTGGCTCCATCGCGTGGAACGGTCTGCTTCATAATAACATGTCCCTCGAAGAAGCCGAGTTTAAAAATTGCTCAGAAGAATTACCTGAATTCGGCTTCTTGTCCGTTGAGTGTAGCCCTAAAAAAGTGAGACCATCTCTGAACTACTCCTTTTTCCACAAAACATTTCAGGAATTGTTTGCGGCATTTTACCTCTGTTGCCTGGTTCTAGATAACGAAATTTGTCCAGAAACCTTAATTGCCGACGACAGATATTTTAAAGAGCTTAAACACGTGCTTTTGTTCACATGCGGCATGCTAGCTTCGCAATCGGAAGAAGCAATAAAGGCTTTCGTCTCGTGTATTGCTAAGAAGGTGAAGGATAACGCTACGTTGTCAGTTGCATTGGAATGCATTAAAGAATGTAAAAACAAAAAGAGTTGTACCCTCCATCTGCCCTTAGCTCGTACTCTTGGCTCGCATCTCCAAATAACACGATTGGATATGTCAGTGAATCTACTTGGTACTGGTGACCGTACTGCACTGGCGGAAGCAATCAAACACAATTCAACAATAACACAGTTGGATTTGGCAGGCAATAGACTTGGTACTGGTGACTGTACTGCACTGGCGGAAGCAATCAAACACAATTCAACAATAACACAGTTGAATTTGAAATACAATGCACTTGGTACTGGTGACTGTGCTGCACTGGCGGAAGCAATCAAACACAATTCAACAATAACACAATTGGATTTGTCAGAGAACGAACTTGGTACTGGTGACTCTACTGCACTGGCGGACGCAATCAAACACAATTCAACAATAACACAGTTGAATTTGGCAGCGAATGGACTTGGTACCGGTGACTGTACTGCACTGGCGGAAGCAATCAAACACAATTCAACAATAACACAGTTGTATTTGTCAGACAATGAACTTGGTACTGGTGACTGTACTGCACTGGCGGAGGCAATCAAACACAATTCAACAATAACACAGTTGGATTTGATATACAATCAACTTGGTACTGGTGACTGTACTGCACTGCCGGAAGCAATCAAACACAATTCAACAATAACACAGTTGAATTTAAAATACAATGCACTTGGTTTTGGTGACTGTACTGCACTGGCGGAAGCAATCAAACACAATTCAACAATAACACAGTTGGATTTGGCAGCGAATGGACTTGGTTATGGTGACTGTACTGCACTGGCAGAGGCAATCACACACAATTCAACAATAACACAGTTGGATTTCTCACGCAATGGACTTGGTTATGGTGACTGTACTGCACTGGCGGAAGCTATCAAACACAATTCAACAATAACACAGTTGAATTTGAAATACAATGCACTTGGTACTGGTGACTGTACTGCACTGGCGGAAGCAATCAAACACAATTCAACAATAACACAGTTGGATTTGTCTTTTACTAGACTTGGTACTGGTGACTGTACTGCACTGGCGGAAGCAATCAAACACAATTCAACAATAACACAGTTGGATTTGTCATGGAACGGACTTGGTAGAGGTGACTGTGCTGCACTGGCGGAAGCAATCAAACACAATTCAACAATAACACAGTTGAATTTGGCAGCGAATGGACTTGGTACCAGTGACTGTACTGCACTGGCGGAAGCAATCAAACACAATTCAACAATAGCACAGTTGAATTTGACATACAACGGACTTGGTACCGGTGACTGTACTGTACTGGCGGAAGCAATCAACCACAATTCAACAATAACACAGTTGGATTTGTCACGCAATGGACTTGGTACTGGTGACTGTACTGCACTGGCGGAAGCAATCAAACACAATTCAACAATAACACAGTTGGATTTGCCACGGAATAGACTTGGTACTGGTGACTGTACTGCACTGGCGGAAGCAATCAAACACAATTCAACAATAACACAGTTGAGTTTGGCAGACAATGAACTTAGTGCTGGTGACTGTACTGCACTGGCGGAAGCAATCAAACACAATTCAAGCATAACACAGTTGAATTTGGCAGACAATGAACTTGGTACTGGTGACTGTACTGCACTGGCGGAAGCAATCAAACACAATTCAACCATAACACAGTTGCATTTGTCTTTGAATAGACTTGGTACTGGTGACTGTACTGCACTGGCGGAAGCAATCAAACACAATTCAACAATAACACAGTTGAATTTGGCAGGCAATGAACTTGGTACTGGTGACTGTACTGCACTGGCGGAAGCAATCAAACACAATTCGACAATAACACAGTTGGATTTGTCTTTGAATAAACTTGGTACTGGTGACTGTACTGCACTGGCGGAAGCAATCAAACACAATTCAACAATAACACAGTTGGATTTGTCATGGAACGGACTTGGTAGAGGTGACTGTACTGCACTGGCGGAAGCAATCAAACACAATTCAACAATAACACAGTTGGATTTGTCACGCAATTGACTTGGTACTGGTGACTGTACTACACTGGCGGAAGCAATCAAACACAATTCAACAATAACACAGTTGGATTTGTCACGCAATTGACTTGGTACTGGTGACTGTACTACACTGGCGGAAGCAATCAAACACAATTCAACAATAACACAGTTGAATTTGGCAGACAATAGACTTGGTACTGGTGACTGTACGGCACTAGCGGAAGCAATCCAACACAATTCAACAATAACATAGTGGAATTTGAAATGTAATGCACGTGGTACTGGTAACTGTACTGCACTGGCGGAAGTAATCAAACACAATTCAACAATAACACAGTTGGATTTGTCTTTGAATAGACTTGGTACTGGTGACTGTACTGCACTGGCGGAAGCAATCAAACACAATTCAACAATAACACAGTTGGATTTGTCATACAATGAACTTGGTAATGGTGACTGTACTGCACTGGCGGAAGCAATCAAACACAATTCAACAATAACACAGTTGGATTTTTAAGATTAGTATTTAATGTTACTCGTCTTTTTTAATATACTGCACTGTAGACTCTATGATTGGTGCATTTCGATCCTCTCGTCACAGAAATGTCACTTAAGATTGAATACACGTTGTTCACGAATGCGCCATACTAAAAAATCACATATTGATTCGTACATTTCGATATGTCAGACAAGATCATCAAGATAAACTCTCGAACAACGCGTACTTTAACCTGCACCAACAGAGTACAAACTGCTATGGTTTACTCAGGAAAACAATCAACGTGACAACAGACATATATGTTATCCACACTTTTCCCACATACGTGACTTTAACACTTACGAGCAAACACGCACGTGAATCTATTAAAATGCTCCTTTAGTACCAACCATAAGCCAATTCCTTTTAAGTTCTTTCATTAATTCCTAAATGTATTTGTCATCTTTCTTTTAATCTTTCTAGGCTGAGAGTAACAATATTTTTGCGCAACATCTCCTTTCGCTCTCGACCTCAGAACAATTTAACATCGCTCAAAGTCTTATTGCGACGAAAAGCCGTTAATAGAACGAATATTTTTAACAGATTTCATTTCCGGACTTCAAACTTCCAAATTTAGATGAGGTAAAGATACTGAACATTCAGATTAATGTTTGAGATCGTAAAAGTGGAATTTAAGTACCTTGCTAGCAGAGCTATCTTTCCAGCATGCCTCTTACCTTGTACAGGACGTTCGCATGGCAGACATTCGCCTCGCTTCTCCTTTTTACTTGCCTTGTTTACATTAGCACGTATTGCATGCCTATTGCAACTTTGCGTCAAAACAAGCCATCTCGATTTGGGCCACGCCCAAATAACAAGAGATGTAATATATGATCTGTAATAACACGAGAGAAAATTTCTTATGGGAGCCCGAGAAACTGAATGTCAAATTTCACAAAATTACATCTTTATATGAAATTTACAGAGATTTACCTGTGTTTTCACAATTCTTTTGAAATGTGACATTCATTTTCTCGGACTACCATGAGAAATTTTCTTTGGTGTTATTACAGATGACTATTTACATCTTTAGGCCTTAAAAAATGTCAAAAAGAATGCAATATTCTTTAAATCATTCTGGTACAAGGTTTTTGTCCACTGAGAATTAAAATTACTCAATTTCCTAGTGGATTCCGTCTTAGGGCCTGTTTACGTGGAGGTGGACTACCCCAGATAGGTGAGGTAGCCCGCTTAGGTGGGGTAGCCCGCCTGTCCATATAATCTCTCATTTTAATGTGATCACGTTTACATGTTAGGTGAGGTAGCCCGCCACGTGTTACCTCACCTACCTGGGGTCCCCCACCTTCATGTAAACAGACCCTTAAAGTTTGCAACTTTGTTAACCCTTCAAGCTCTAAGAGTGACCAGTGTCAAATTTCTCTTTGTAATATCACTCCTTTATAAAACAAAGTGGTCATGGGAATTGAGGACATGATCACACAAGATGAATCTAACTGATACTTCAACGAATTCTTCCCACTACTTCTATTGAAAACGTATAAAGATAACAAATGAGAATTTGAATTTTGATATTAGGGTTTAAAGGGTTAACCTATATTTTTTTCATTTCTAATTTTCTGTTAGGGAAGCGAAATTGATCTTTTTAATGTGACATATAATGCACTGGTTAATAGGTTCCTCTGTAAACTTTTTAAAAACAAGAATGACGCCGGAGTATTTTTTCCGGTAATGTGGTGACCTGTTTATATCAAAAGGTTGTCAAAGCTTAGCTACCTTATTTTAAGAGACCCACACTTGTTGACCACCTTTAATAACCCCTTCACTTCATCAGTTAAGGGAACGTGGTGAAAAATTATCAACCCTATATTATTTTCTGTGAAGTATGTTTTCGTTCATCTTCATTAAGGGATAATGAAACCTATAACGAGGTCTCGTTATTTCGCAGTTGTTTCGGTATATTTTACTATTTATTGGAGCGTAAGTACCGTCCATTATTAATCTACCGACGACTTGGTTATATGGTGGTTCGTCATATTGAAGTTGCATTTCACTGGTGTACCTTCTTTGACTGTCATCAACGCAAGGAAGAAGAATGTTTATTTGTTTCACCACACATCTCCGACCATATCACACAAATAATTTAGTCTGAAATGAAGATAAAAAATTATATTTGGTGACAGCGAAGCCTGAACTAGAAACCAGTAAACAATATCACTGTGGAAAAGTTTGAACAATTGATTTTCCGACTGGGTTGATTTCATGCTTACATCACTTATCACTTGCATATAAAACTACCGGGGATTCCCGTGATTACCGTCTTTTCTGAAAGCTTGTGAGAGAACCCATCAGAAATAAAGCCCAATAATTCATCTTCAAAATCATACAAATAAAAAAGTATACAAATAAAACGAAACGAGCACTTGAACATATCGCCAATGAGATAACTTAGTGTTCGACGAACATGCATCGTCCGGCGGCACTTTGAAACACGAAAACAAAAAACATGTACTTAGCACCACCTTACCTTTACGCAAATTCCTTCCCAGTCTTAAGGTGACATTGTAGCAAATCATCTGTGACATTACTTGGATAAGTCCTTCCTGAGGAACGGGAAAAAAGGCAAAATGATTTGCCGAACTAAAGTCCTACTTAGTTTTTGTGCGTCCGCCATGAGCATTTTGAGCAATGAATTTGATTGGTGACAAATAATAGCCACGTGACAGCTGCGCAGCATTTTTCTTCCAGCAAACATACATCAGCGATTTCTTTATTGTCAAAATGAAATAAATATTGCTAAATATGTTTTCCTGTACGCATGTAGTAATCAAATACGACAAGGAAAAAAGTAAAAGAAAAAAACAACAGAGAAAGGATACAAGTTGATACACGTACTGTTCGCAACTGGTCACCCATCCGGTTTCCAACGCCGTTCCTTCAGGGCTTTTCAACTTGAGTAGCACACTTAGTTTCGCCTCTCACGTAGAAGCAGAGTTTGCTTAAATAACTTGTGCTCAACACCGAGTTTTTGCGAGGGGTTGCAGGAGACGTATTTGTAGTTTTACCCCGAAGCGCATGCGTGTATGCTGTTGTTATTGGAGCGCCCACAAACCACAAGCCTGATAAACGGAAAAAGGAGTCTAATATAAAGAAGATTTTTCGTTAAGTTCATTAAGTGCACAAATTTTGTGGAGTCTAGGGGGGTGATAGTTGGCCACTGTCTGATCCCTGCTTGACGACTCGTGCGATAGTGCATCACTGGGGTACGGGGAAAGTCTACCAGTACATGAGTACTCATGGGTGATTCCGCTCCGGGCCCTACTGGTTGACAGGAGGGTGCTCAAAGATCTCCTCGGAGAACTCAATCACGATCCCAGTGGTAAAATAGGGAAAGACAACCGCCTTGTCAGCGGTAAAATCCTCACTGCGGTGAGGCAAGAAGTCTTAGCTGTTGCTAGGCAAAGAACAGCCACCGAGCATCCCCCGACAAGGGTTTTGCTCTTTTTATTGCGGCAGTGGCTATTCCTGTGGGACCCGTACAGCAACTTGTATTTGCTGTTCATACGGGATTAAGTCTTTTCTTGAAATTTCTATGAAATTTCTGCTCAACAAATGTTATGAAAGTGTCTGCAGATGACCACCTAAACCACTATACCACGGAAAATTCGTTGCTGAAAAGCGCTATGATTTCGAGTTATATAGCAACAACCCTAACCTTAAAAAGAAGCTTATCGTTTCGAGTCAGTGCTTAATCAATATAGTCAGAATCCAGTATGAATAGCAAATACACGTCGGTGTACGGGTCCTGTACGAATAGTCAATTACCAATAAATGGTGGAGGTCGATAAGGTACTAAAACTAGTTAATAAAGAAGTTATTTCTCGAAGTTGTTTGTTTTCTTACATGATACTCTTTTAGATAAGTCCAAGTTTTTGGTTTGAGATAATTTTCAACATATAGTTCCACACCAGGACCTTAAAAACAAATAATTTTAGGACACCCCCATCGAAATTTTGTGCGGAGAATAACTTTACAATCACCTACAGCACCTTTCACCTTTTCGAAAGATATTATTATTATTATTATTATTAAGGATATTCATCTCAGTATTTATTTGGGTGAATATTATTTTTATTAAAAACAGCAAAGTAACTAAATAAGATCAAAGGAATTGATATTTTGTTTACAGCTGCACCATCTGTTATTTTACCATAACTGAGCGAATTCTCGCGAACAAAAAAAAGAGGTAAAAGTACAGACCATGGAAAATTGTTGTCGATTTATTAATTATAAAATAACTAAGAAAGTACGCGCGCTCTGATTGGCTGAGAGGTGTGTTTGCGTGAGAGTGTGTAAACGTGGTTTTGACGCGGTGAGGGTAAAAGGTGCAATGAGTTTGCCGAATGGCATGTGGCATGGCTTGCAGAATGACATAATTATGCGGAATTTAATTTATGGAAAATGGCGCAAAGAAATAAATTTAACAGGAAAGCATGCGTGCGTCTCTACCGCGCCTTTTTTGGCGCCAAGTTGAAGGAGCAATCGCTTTGCCGGTCCATTTATTACTGCTTTTAAAGCAAGGCTCCAATTTGAAACACAGCTCATGCACCAAATAGGGTCACTCTTTATCGTAACGCTAGAGGGTAAAAAACGCTCGTTGAACGTGAAGTCGGGCTAGCTACAATTCTAGGGATTTTTAATACGGTGAACAAATCAGATCATATTCCAGGCTACATGAACGCCTCCAGTCTGACATTAATCCGTAATCCACAAATCGAGTGAAGCGGCGAACTGCTCTCTGTCTGCTTTCGGCCTTTCCGCGTCTCTTTGCACCGTTGTGTGCGCTGGGAACTGAGGTTTCGGCTGTTCTCCTGGGAAGTAAAGTCTTAAATATACGCTCAAGAATTTATCAAATGCATCAAAAATTCTTGCTGGAGGTATTTTATCCCTCTAATTTGCTAGAAATTTTCTTTGTGCGCGAATTGTGCGCGCGGAGTCGCGCGCTGATGATTTATTTACCGCTGATCAAAAAATCTGCACGTGGGCACCGTTGTTAGAAATTAGAAATCAGGCTACGCTCCGCCATTGGATAACTGGCATCACTCGAAATTTGGCGATCTTTCCACGCGGTACGGTTCAATGGCGGTTGGGACGATTCATGAGATTCATGTTTATGCAAAAGGTACGGTTTCTTTGAATATACTGAATATATTGTCTACTATTATGCATGCATGTTATTTTTAATTCCCTTGTCTTACTTATCTGCATGTCACTAAATGCCATTAAAATCGCTTCTCGGTTTTTTGGCGCGCAGCCGTTAGCTTTTCAAAACGATTCGTCTTTTCTTAGTCTTATTGCTAGTCAAGGGTTGGCTTAGTTTCAGTGTTGGTAGTTTTCAGATGAAACCATTTCGAAAAGCGCGAACGAGATGCCGGAGATAAAAAGGATGAGTAAGAATTCAAATTCTTTAATTGTAAAATGTGCCTAGTCGTACAGGACAATTAACCTCATGTTTTTCTCAACCGTGTAAATTGATGTCACAAGGGGAAACAAACTTAAACATTTCCTGCGTAGGCTCATTTTTTTTCTCCACTGGTCGAGAAAGCTCGGGGGACGTAAGCACGATGCTATCATAATTCAATAACATTAACCGAAACTTGTTTTTTAATACTACTGTAGATCGAGTCTTCTGAGGAGTGTGTTGTGAAAGAATTACTTCGGTGCGTATTAGTTGGTGTCGTTTCTTTATTTTATTGCTTTTAATTATTTACAGTGGCTTTCATACTGAACCCTGAGCTGTAATATTTTCTGATAATGCTTGACAACGTCAACAAAACATTTTGAAAAAGCTAACAAAACAGCCAGCATGTGCTACAACGAGTTTTAACGGCAATTCAAAATCCGACTCATTGTGTTTTTGAAAAGTTGCATTTTTTCGATTCCAGAATATCATCCTTTCTTTTATTGTGTTGTACTTCTACGTTGTGTTGGAAAGATTTTATCTCAATTCAAATGCTGTATAGTTTGACATGTAAATATATTTATTTCATTTATCCTAATGCTCAGTCAATTCCAAGCATACCCATTCTCCCTGGGAATTTTTCTGGCATTTTGTTCCTACAGTGGGCATTTTTCATTGACAAAAGCGTCATTTGGGTAGGAAATTTTTCATTGCTTAATTAACCTTACCCCCTTAAGGGTACCATCTAAACTTGTACTTATGTATGCACTCTGTATATGCTGTTTCAATAGACATGTACCAGACTCGGTGAGAATCATACTAGCTTTTTAATGACCAAATATGGACCACATGAAGCAACAGTAACACGTGACCTGGCCTACTACAATAATGCAATATCGCAACATCTCCCTTCCTTTGAAGTGAACGAGCTTATGAAAAATAACAAAATTTGATAATCTTAAAAACCGAAAGTAAAAAAAATGAGACGTACCGGTAATAGAAAATAAATGTTACAAAACTTACAAAAATAATAATAATAATAATAATAACTGTCATAAGGGGCAATGTCTTTGCAGAACGATCAGTAAAAGTCTGTTGAAGTTCAAATACCCTTCTTTTTTTTTGCAACTGAAAACTAACTAAGCAACAAAGTCCTTGAACCTAGAGGGTGGTTTTAGGACTCGGGTGCGTGTCTTCTTGACAGCTGGAAGTGGGGACGGTGTAGACATATGCTTTTGTTCAGGTAACGGTGTCTGCACATCACGCTTTGTGGGTAGACTCTCAGTGACCACTACTGTCTGCCGCTGAGTAGTAGCTGCTGGTTGCTCAGCTGGCTTCAAGAATTCTCGGTTCCTGCGAAGAACTTGGCTGTCTGAATTTGTTTTCACCACATAGGATCGGTCTGACAACTTCTCGATACACGTGCCAGTTTTCCAGTTTTGATTCTTCTGCAAAGGTGCAATTCTGACATCTTGTCCTATTTCTATTTCTGGTAAAATGCGGGACGATCGATCATGTACCATTTCGCTTTCTGTCGTTTCAACTTCAGCTTTTCAGTAACACTTTCAGGAACTTTGGGGTATAGAAGGTTGGTAGCTGTGAGTAACAGGGTTCTGGTGCGACGAGACATCAACCTCTGTGCTGGGCTTGTTCCGACTGACTCGGTTGGTGTGTTTCTCTGGTCTAGTAGGGCTAACCAAGGATCTCTGTTGTCCTTGAGTGTCTTCTTGACTAAGGACTTCGCAGTCTTCACAGCAGACTCCACTTTCCCGTTAGCTTTGTGATGATGTGGGGAGGATGTCACGTGGACAAATTCCCAGTCAAGTGCAAATTGACGAAACTCTTGACTTGAGAACTGAGGACCATTGTCGGTTACTAATGAATCCGGAATACCGTATCTGCTGAATTGTTCCTTGAGGAATTCAACTACAGAACTAGAGGTGTTCTCTTCCAATTTCTTGACTTCAGTAAAGTCGGAATAGAAGTCCACAAGCACTATATAATCTTGGCTATGAAGCTTGAATTGGTACTCCAAGGGCGATCTGGAAGCTTGTGACTCTGCATTGGAAGCTTCTGATTCTTAGCTTGAAATTCGTTACAGATTGAGCATTGCTTGATTTGATCACGTACTTCAGCATTCATGCCGGGCCAGAAAACAGTGTCTCTAGCTTTAGGAAGGCAAGCTTCTACTCCCAAATGGCTTGAATGGATTCGTGACTTTACCTCGGGTCTTAGTAGCTGAGGGATGACTACTCTTGAGCCTTTGAAAAGAACACCGTTGTGAACGGCCAGTTCCTCACGGTAGGACAAGTACTCACGAATCTTGATTGGCACTTCCTCTTTTTGCATTGGCCAACCGGTCAGAATAGTTGCCTTCAGGGTTTGCAAAGTGTCGTCTTGACCTGTACTTCGTTGTAACTTCTCTAGTCGTTCTGGTGTGATCTTCAGGGCTAGCATAGGTTCAAGGGTCTCTAACTTTAAAGAAAACACTTGAAATGATTCTTCTGACTTCAGGGTTTCATGCTGTGCTGCTCTAGATAAATGATCAGCCAAGGACATCTGTGACCCAGGTTTGTAGCTGACTGACAGGTTGAATCGTTGCAGCCTGAGAAGCATCCTTTGAAGACGGCACGGAGCTGAAAGGAGAGACTTCTTGAAAACTGATTCAAGAGGTTTGTGATCTTTTTCTACAAAAATCTTCTCTCTGCGTGCTAAGTATTGATTGAATCTTTCACATGCAAAGACTATTGCCAGACATTCTTTCTCGATGGTTGCGTAATTCTTCTCTGTAGGGGAGAGAGTTCTAGAGGCAAAAGCTACTGGTTGTCCGCTTTGAAGGAGGACTGCTCCAAGGCCTTTGTCACTGGCATCAGTCTGGATGGTGACTTCTTCTTCGATGTTGTAGAACTTAAGCACTGGGTGTTGAATGACAAGTTGCTGAATTGTAGCGAAGGCTTCATCATGCTGCTTTGCCCAGGTGAATTTGGATTGGCCAGTTGTGAGCTCTCTCAATGGTCCTGACACATCTGAAAGCTTCGGAAGGAATTTAGAGAGGTAGTTAACGAAACCAAGTAAAGTGAGTACTTCAGGTTTAGATCTAGGCTTGGGCATGTTCTTGATGGCAGAGACCTTTTCTGGATCTGGCTTCAATCCATCCTTTGAAATCACATGGCCCATGAATTTCACTCCTGCTTCTCGAAGCTTTACTTTGTTCTTGTTAAGCTTCAGATTAACTTGCTTGGCTCGTTCAAGTAGGCGAATCACATTTTGATCATGGTTTACAAGGGCTTCGGAGTCAGTATCACCACAACTAACCACAAGGATATCATCTCTGATGACTTTCACTCCGGGTAGATCTGCGAGGCACTCTTGTAGTTTGCTCTCAAAAACTTCGGGGGCTAAGGTTATACCAAAGGGCATTCTTAAGTAACGATATCTTTCAAGGGGTGTCCAGAAAGTAGTGAGTTTGCTACTCTCATCATCAAGGCTAACTTGATAAAATCCATCCTTTGCGTCGAAGGAACTGAAGATTCGTGCTTTGCTGAGCTCAGGTAAAAGTTCCTCTAAAGTAGGCATTTGGAACTTAGGGCGTTGGACTGCACGGTTTAGGTCTTTTGGATCCAAACAGATTCGAATCTTCTGAGGTTTTGCAACTATCACCATACTGCTGATCCACTCTGAGGGTTCAACTTCTTTCTTGATAATGCCTTTCTCTTCCAACTCCAAAATCTTCTTCTTTACATCTTTCTGCAAGGCTACAGGCCCACGTCTAGGGGAGTGCTGCACTGGTGTAGCATTTTTATCAACCACAATCTTTGCGTCTCCAATGTGTCTTAGGCCACTGAAAACTTCATGACACTTGTTCAGCAGATCTTCTCTTGACAGAGGATTTTGCATTGGATTCTCGCTCATTTGGTGTAGACTCTCAGGGACACTGACAGTCAAACGGATGAGTTGCAACTTTTCGCATGTGTCGGCTGACAGCAAGGGTTTGCACTTGTTTTCAACAACTTGAAACTTCAGAGCCTTTTTCTTGCCTTTGTGCTGCACTTGTAATTTGCATTCACCGAGTGGCTTTAACGTTGAACCACCAAATAGCTTCAGTTTGACAGATGAGTTGTCCATGGGTGGATCTCCTAACTGTGTAATGATTGAGAGGTCGTCCAAACAAAGTACGTTGCAGGTAGCTCCAGTATCCAGTTGACAGGCTAAGGTTGTTGTAAAATCTTCTTCAGCTGATTTGAAGAAACTGACATCTGCGAACCACTGCTTTGCTTTAGTCTGTACCAGGGAGACAGTTTCCACTTACAGGCAGCTTTCATCAGAGCTTTCTTAGTCTTCTTCAAATTGTTGCACTTTTTTTGATGAGCGACACACGGACGCAAAATGGCCCTTTTTGTGACACTTACTGCTCGTTTGCTTGAACGCGGGACACTGTTCTTCTTGTATGACGTTGTTTACGACCACAATACTTGCATGTCGGTTCAGAAGAACTTTCGGAATTTTTACTCTCGTTTTTCTTCTCCTTCTTTGAGGATCTGGATCCATCTCTCTTCTTTCGACGATTTGTATCTCCGGTTTTCTTGTCACGAAGTTTCTTGACGTCTTCTGTCTGCTTATCTCCGGTGGCTTCGATCGTCTTCATCTGGTGCGAAGCTGTTCCGCTCGATGTGCACATTTCTATGGCTTTCTGAAGGGTCAGGGATTTTTCTCTCAGAAGCCTGACTTTGTCACCTTGATTCTTTAATCCGATGACCAATCTATCTCGTATAAACTCGTCTGTTAAAGCTCCATATTCACAGGACGCGGCTAATTTCCTCAATTTTGTGACGTAAGTTTGAACGGATTCTTCGCTTGCCTGTGAACAAGTGTTAAAAACATACCGCTCGTACACGACATTTCTGGTCAGCTTGAAATATTTTTCCAGAGCTTCTAGACATTTGTCGATTTTCTTGTTATCTTCCTCGGACAGGTTAAGGTTAAGTAGAATTTGGAGACATTCTCGTCCCATCGCTGATCGCAAAGTCGCAAGACGGACCGATTCCTCTCGCTTGTCGAGGCCTGTCGCGATTTCATAATCGCTCCATTGCTGTTTAAAAACTCCCAGTTGCCAGCAACATCACCTTGACATTTCATGGAACTTGGCAGCGGAAAATTTGACGCAATAAGCTGAGGATAAACTTGCGGAATAGCTTGTGCTTGCGCTGTGCTTGGTGTTGACGCTGATGGCGCGGAAATTTGCGCACTCGACTCCACGTGGTCGTTGTCTGCCGGCATCTTCTCACACTTTGAGCGGACAATTTGCTTCGAAATTACGCACAAAAGAAGGAAACAGCATCAGTGTGCTACCAACAGCATTAACTATTCGTAAGAGGAGCTGGACTCTTCACAAGGTAAACTTTACTTCTAACACCATGTTTCAATAGACATGTACCAGACTCGGTGAGAATCATACGAGCTTTTTAATGACCAAATATGGACCACATGAAGCAACAGTAACACGTGACCTGGCCTACTACAATAATGCAATATCGCAACATATGCCATACTGTTTGCCAAGTCTACCATGGAAAGTTTATCTTATAAAGTAATTTTTGGTTGTAAAGTTGTCCTCTTTGCAGTGTCTTTGGGGTCTGTATGGATATCACGAAAACTGTAAGGTTGCTGAGTTAAGCTGTTAAGTATGTTTACTGTGAAACTCACAAAACCATGAACACCAGAAATATTTATGGAATATTATTTTGTTACGAGAATCAGGCAATAAGGCGCGAGATAACTTACACACAAACAGCAATGGTAATTAGTTTGTGGTTTAGAGTTTTGCTTGCATATTCCTGAACTCAGTTGTGTTTGGCCAGTACACAATCAACATTCCTGAAAATTTTCAGGTGTTCACTGTTTTCGGAGTTTGACAGTAACAATTTTCAGCTTTTTACAAGGTGACGTACATGTAACTTTTGCTTTGATACTGGGGCATTTGTTCCAATCTTTATTTCCATGGTGAGGTTTTGTATGTATCTACTGGCCCCACAGTGGGGGCGGGCATTTGCAGCTTTCGAATTCATAAATAAAAATATAATAAAATAATAAATAAGAATTTAGTAGGAAATTACATGTATGCAATTGTTATACCATGTTAACCTGG
Organism: Porites lobata; assembly: GCA_942486035.1. NCBI lineage: Eukaryota > Metazoa > Cnidaria > Anthozoa > Scleractinia > Poritidae > Porites > Porites lobata. The sequence continues at coordinate 550,616 of CALNXK010000235.1, read as the reverse complement.
ATATCCTGATATTTCATACATCATATTGAAGTTGGATGTGACCCTGGACAAACACTGACCTATTTATTATTAGATTTGTCAGTTGTCTAAATTTAATATTATTTTCCCCATATTCATCATCAGAGGTAGAGTAATATTGTGCCAAGTACATCAGGAATTAGTGCTGCACAAATGGGAATAATAATGAAAATAATAATAATGTTTTTCTGTTTCTTTTTCTTAAGCTTGTAGTGACAGGAGAGGAAATATGACTTGAGCCCAGGTAAACATTTATTTTATGAGTAATTTTGGCTTATATAATTAATGTATGTTATGGTATTAATCAGAACATGAATGTCAAGATAAGATGAAAAATGAATTATTTCATATATACTTCACATCATAAGATCTTTTTGTAGTCAATGGATCAGTGAAGTACCATAATGATTAATCGTGAAATTTAATTTATCCTAGTACAAAGGAACAAAGGACAGGAAAGAACATTATGGAAACATACACATGTAAAGAATGATAATTTAACTTTGATGCTGCTACAAATACCTTTGAAAATTCCCCTTAAAAGCAATTTATTGATTTACTTATAAAAAGACATTCGTTTCTGTAGACATGTACCTGGTAGGTGTGAAGAGAATGCATCATTGAACTGTGTTGTATATTGTATTTTGGTAATTTTAGCAATGGATCTCTGATTTCCTTTTCGCATATAGCGGCAGACAGTGCAACCACTTGGTCATATTTAAACTTCTTTTACCTTAACCTGCCTGACAGTAGAGTAAGTTTACGTAAACAGAACACTATTCCTTTCACTTAAGGGCTTGCTCATGTTTGAGTATTCATTGGTCATTTGTCCTTGTGACTGTTTCTCCTGCTGTAGGTGGGGCTAGAGTTGTGACAACGAGCATTCTTTGTCTGTTCGTCCTTGCGACCCTCTCACCTGCCATTAGGTGGGGCTAGAGTTGTGACAACGAGCATTCTTTGTCTGTTCGTCCTTGCGACCCTCTCACCTGCCATTAGGTGGGGCTAGAGTTGTGACAACGAGCATTCTTTGTCTGTTCGTCCTTGCGACCCTCTCTCCTGCCATTAGGTGGGGCTAGAGTTGTGACAACAAGCATTCTTTGTCTGTTCGTCCTTGCGACCCTCTCTCCTGCCATTAGGTGGGGATACAGTTGTGACAACGAGCATTCTTTTACTGCTGGTTCTTTTGACCCTCTTTTCTTCCACACGTGGTGTAAGGCTTCTGACGATGGGTGCTGTTAGCTTGGCCTTATTATCAGTTATTTGTCCTTCTCAACTTCATTTTTAAATCATTTATCCCTTTTTTGTTTTGTTTCAACTAGGGTAACTGTCTCAGAGCTGTTTTAATAAATTCATAAAAAACTTTCTTGTTTAATTGGAAGACATGGTTATAATTTTACTGCTGATGTGTGTACAATTGTCTTCATTTTTTGTGCTATTTTACAATGATTTTTGTGCAAGTTGCAGATGTAGTGTGGATTGCAAATACTGATTCATGGTTTATGCGGTACATTTATGTAAATTTTTTTAATCTTCACTAGAAATTTCATGTTTCAATTATAACTGTATTTAATGCGGTTAAAGTTGCTCAACCAAGAAGTAAAATGTTCTATCCCTTATTCAGCATGTGTATGTTTAGAAATGAAAAAATAAAGAGCAGTTATTGAGGAGCTCTGTTTTAAGGAATAAGCTTTAACATACAGACAAGAAGAGAAATGCAATTTCAACCATGTTTTCAGAAAATATAACCAAGTTTGGGAAAAGTTGATTTAATTAAACCTCTCTACATGCCTGAGATGGATGATGTTGAAAGCAACATTCCATTCATTCTTTGAGAGAGAATATTATTATTATTATTATTTTTAAAACAAAAAAAAACACTTGTCTGTTGAAATTATATTTTACACCTCTTTCAGCTGGATTTAGTAGGTTTTCTTTAATATTCATCTAAAGGTTCTTTTTTTCCTTGTTTTTAGATTTAAGTGTTTTAGGTTTTTGTGGAAGCACCAACTGCAGAACAAACTTATCGGGGTGTAAAGGAAAGGTATCTTAAGGTTGCCAATAGTCACGATAAAGTGTTATATCTGCATGTTCTTGGTAAATGCATTCTTTTCGTCCATCTTACATAATAGTGTTACACAACTGTTAAAAAATTCTTAATTAAAACATTCCAGTTTTGGCGGAGCGCGAGTTCACCGTTGTCAAAACCTATTAAACTGTCTGATGTATTATATTTAAGTTGTACTGAATAGGATTCACAAAAGGTACATCTAGGAAAGGCTTAGTGACGTTCCTTTTTCATTACCATTGTAGTTGTTGTTATTCTTGGTTGACAAGCGAGAGATAAGGCTGTGTTTTATTTATTTTTACCGTATATACTCGAATCAGCGCCGCAATTTCCAAGCAACCCTGCGGCGCTTATTTGAATATTGATATTTTTTTTTTTCTCCTGGCTGGTAAACATGGAAAAGGCCGCTCTGCTGGGTGGAAGAATAGCCATCTAACCTGCTGGGAGTGAGGAACAGATAAATTCTTTCCAGCAACACAGAAAAGCGCTTGAAAATGCCTTAAAGGCGTCTAAATTTTCGTTTTCTGTAGTTAACGGCTCATTTTCAGAAAAATATTCCTTGGCTGCCCCTGTTAATTAATAAAGGTAAAGGAGAAACAATGCTAAAAGTAAAAAGGAAAAGAAAAAGAAAAGACGGAACGAAAGAGAAAAAGTACACAAACTCGATTGCCAGGATTCAACAGCTGTTAGCTTCGCGTGCCTGAAACTTCACCACGCAGCCAAGGAAAAAAAAATACAAGATATGTTCGATCTCTGAATATTATGTCATGATTAATCACGCGACCCACCGTCTTAAAAGAAACACTTCTCGCACGGTTTCAAATGCAAATAAGGGTAAAAAAAAAGTGACGTTAATCGTGAAAATATCTTTTGCAGAAAAAATTTAAAGCAGAAGAGAGCGTGACCCTCCAAAACATCTTTTTTTCAGTGGCCGACTTTCGTGATGTAGTATCAGTGCTGCCAGCAGCCCGACTAATAAAGGCAAGTAGAATATTTGTGGCTCTGCAAAAAGCTAATCGACCGTCAGAAATCAAGAAGTCTTTCCTTGTTTTTTGATTGTCATCGTAGTCGATTCCGCAACAAAGGACGTAATTCTCAGTTTAATTTATTTCTTTAAGTCATTCTGATATATTACAGTCCGCATAATTATGTCATTCCGCAAGCCATATCACATGCCATTCCGCTAACTCGTTCCGCCTTTTACCCTCACCGGTTTCGACGTCAATGATGGTTTGCTGTGCGCGCGCTAATTGCGCAAGCACGACTATTTGAAAACGTTTTTAAGTTGAAAACTCGACAAGTTTACTTTATTTACCCATTTCCTCGTCGGATGAAACTTGGAAAAGCTTTAAAAACGTGCCGTGTCAATTTTTTTCTCTTAAACTGACATTTTAATAGCGAAAACTCCGTATTTTGAAAAGCATCTTTTTTGCAAAACAAGAAATGATTAGTACAAGTTTCGTATACAACACTTCGAGGCTGGTAAGAATTTCTCTTTTAATTAGTGCCATAAACAAAGTGTTTTTCTCTTTTTCTCGGGAAAGTTATTTTATATAACCAATAGAAATTTTTTTTCCTGTGTTTACCTAGCCTGATCTAAACACTCTTGTGTCTAGTGCGATATTTAACTTTGAATAAACGGGTTGACAAATGGGAAAATTTTTGAATAATCTCTTGTGGGTACGTGGAGGATTTCACGCGTTTTGAAGCGCTAGCCGGTGGGGCATTTAACAATCTAAACTGCCAACATACCAGGGAATTTGACCAAAAATTTTCAAAAAAGTCAAATGCCCAGGGGTCGCCTAGGAGAGGGGGGCATGGGTGGTTTTTGATGTTTCATTACATTCAATTCCATTACAGTTAACCTCATTCTGGACCCCCGTGCCTACGCTTCTGACTCCGCCCGTAAGCTCTGGGAAACTCTGCGCCGGCCTAGCCAAAATCTGCCTATTTAGGCCGCACAGCGCATACTCTTTTATCCAACCAAAACTTTGGCTTCTTCTATATCTAGTTCATCGCGAAATTTCTTGTTCCTTCGGAATTAGAACTGAAGAAACGGAGCCCTTGAAGAATGTTCAGATACACAAGGCTCTTGTAGTAGCCACTGAGAAATTCCGTTAAACGTTCATAGATCTTAGACTTGAAATTCGCATACGCTCGACAGTTGATAAAATATTTGCGTGGACTACTTCACGAAGCGGTAAGTGACATCCGAATGGCTTTTTAAGATAAACTGAAAAAACTGCGAGGAAAAGGGTTAACAAATAGACACTAGAGAGAAGATATTATTTTGAATGCATCAGATTTCCATCTTCCGATTTGCCCAATCTAGGTTTCTGCAAAACATTTCTACTAACTATTAGTCACTTGTTTAAGTGACAGATAACTGCCCCTGTAATATAGACGTCAATAAAATTTGTTTCAAAGGAGATGTGATGAAACTTTAAATGGCATTGTATCGGTGTAAGCTGGTGCTAGTTTCTTGAAACATTGATTCTGAAAACGAGACAGTGCATATGCCAAAGCGTTCCTAAAACCGGGGATGTCATGTAACAAACAAGCACAAGTTTACAAACAAAAATCTTTAAATCAATTTATCCTTACATGTGGATTTATTTATCACGTGAACGAGAGCCTCGCTATCAGTCAAAAATATAACAAATTAACTTCGGGTAACCAAGTTTCACATTACGGATAGAGTGTATAGCTCAATACCAGCAAATATCGAAATCGTTGAAGGACCAAATGTCATTTCTGGTGCCATGGGATTGCCTAAAAAATCACATAATTCCAAAAATAACTGCGGACTTTTTGAACATTGATCTTCTTTGGGCTAAATGAGAAGACAATCAACCAGCAGGCGAAGAAGAAGGTTGGCTCTACTAAGTTTTTCCTGTGTGATCCATTCTTTAATAGCTGTACTAAAAGCCCCAAATGTTTTGCAAGAGCTGTCACATCCCATAGGCATGCACTTATCATAATAATATTGATTTTTCCGGTTTTAACCTAAAAGATGATAATCCTGTGGATTATCGAATGCACCTTTAATACATTATGTATCAGTTTTTGCCATATAAGAACCAGCTCCTCACAAACAATATTCATTCTTCCACTTGCCTTGTCAATATTAGCAAAATGGACGCTTAAATGTTCCTGACAAATACCATCATTGACTGATTATCCTTTTGGATAAGAAAGGAGATGGATCATATAAAAATCCCCTGGAGTTTTCTTTGAGACATTTGGGACCTTAAGCATCGAGAACGATGAATGTCAAGAACGTTAACGTTCGCCGGAAGTGAATTTTTCATCTGACGTCACTGTTGCTATCCCGTCCGTCCCACAACTGAAGCCCAAGTTGAATTTACGTTAAAAGTTAGGGCATCTTGTAGTTGCCCCTTGAACTTTTACAGTCAGGTGGAACTGGAAACTTTGACAGTGGAACTCACAAATATAAGCAGGGTGTTCAGCGGCCTGGTCAGTCAAAAAAATAGGAAAATAGGAAACTCGGGATTCAGAAAATAGGAAAAATA